>LBNU01016590.1:10823-21023 GCA_014162995.1 Artemisia annua | reverse complement strand
TTTGGCGCCAAGATTATATAACTGCCAATTGGGTAGGTTTAGTTTGGTGGGGGAATTAAATGTTGGGGTGTACTGTGGGGAACATGGAGGAGGTTATGGAGGTGGAGAAGCATGTGGGAGAGATGGAGGAGGTGGTGACGTACCCTGGAAATGGGGGTGTTGGTTGGGAGGTTAGGGATGGTCAAAGTGTGCTTTGACTGAGGTTTAAACATTTAAATGGGGGGAAAGAGTTATAATTAAGGGGTAATGGGCTGGGTTTTGTGAATTGGGCCAGGGGTGTGGACTTGGTTTGTTTTTGGGTTATGGGTTATAAGGAGTTAAAGGATCCGTTTGGTTTAATGTATAACACAAGGACCAAAAGTGCAATTTCCCAAAAGATGAAGGACTGATTTTGCACACTTTTCAAAATAACCATGAGGACCAAACTTGCCAACTTTGATAAACCAAAGACCAAAAATGCCATTTTTCCACTTTTAAATACCCAAGGATCATTTTTGACAATTTCTCAAATTTCAGGGACCTGTTTTGCCATTCACCCAAAAATTCATTCAAGGGCCAATTTTGATAACTTAAAACATTACAAGGACCTTGAATGATAACACTTCCACATTTATAAACTCTAGGGACTATTTTTGCCAATTTTTGAAAGTTGAGGGACTAAAACTGCCAAATCTGCAAACTTTGCTTATTTTTCATTTGTTTTTGAACATTTTGCATTTAAGACACATAAAACACGATCCTTGGATATTTTCATCATTTTGATGCGTTTTTGTATGTTTTCAGATGTTTTGTGTTTTAGATTTGACCAAAAATGATGAGTGTTTGAGCACTCATCAAAGATCATGATGTAGATTATCACCCAAGAAGGCACAGAAACCTGACGTCGAACGACGTATGGCAGGACCACCCGCCCAATAAGCATTCGAATAAGTAGTAAGATTGATAGTAGCAGATACAAATAACTGTAAACCAAAAATCCAACGTCTTGCGAACTTACGGTATAATATATTTGAGCACTGACAAATGAGGCTCTTGCGAATCATGCATGTAAAGACATATTTGTTGAACAACATAAGACACACTTGGGCGTGTAAAAGTATGCACTAAAGACCGCCGACTAAACTCCGATATAAAGTCGGATCACAAACAACAACACCCTCATGACCAAGTTTAGGCTCAGTGTCAACTGGAGTCCTACAAGGTTGCAATTAAGCATATGGGCACGTTCAAGAGGCTCGAGAGCATTTTCCGATGAGGCAGAAACATCCTAGAAGAATCACGCTGAACAAAAATCCCCAAAAAATAATTAAGAGCACCCAAATCTGTCATCTCAAATTCCCGATGAAGTAAGGAAATGATACGTTGTTGTAACACTCATGAAGAGGCAATAAGAATATCATCTACATAAATAAATAAATGAGCATCATCAGCACCATGTCTATATATAAACAATGACGAATCATATCAACTGGAAGTGAATCAAATGCATGTGGCATAACCTGCAAAATGGTGAAACCAAGCCCGGGATGCCTGCTTAAGGCCATATAAAGAACGCTGCAAAAGGCAAACATGATTAGTTTACCAAGAATCCTTTAAGCCAGGAGGCTGATGCATATACATAGTCTCAGAAGTGCCCGTTAGTAAATGCATTCTTAACATCAAGGATGAACTGGCCATTTGCGAGACAAAAGCAAGACCGAGGACAATGCTAATAGTAGCCGGTTTAACAACCGTTGTAACACCCCCAAAAGTTGTCAATAACAGCGGAAGACTTAATAATGACAGCGGAAGACTTTCGGGGTATTACTTCAAGGATCTTTGTCACAATCATAGTAAACGACACAAAGTGACGTATTAAAGTTTAATTTATTTCAAAATACCAAATATCCAAAGAACATGACATTTCATAAGTTAAGAACAAGTTTTATTCTGAAAGAAATAAAGTAGTTTATTAAAGTCCATGCTGGGTTTATGCCCACTCCGTGCCTTCAAGATCCGTCTTGTTTAGTTACCTGAGATAAACATGCTAAAGTCAACATAAAGTTGAGTGATATTCATAGGTTTAAGTTTAATAGTTTGAATCACAAGTTAAAGAATGTATTGCACTCATATGCAATCAATAAGTTTAAAATCAATATTCCTGTTATTGCCTTAAGCTCATGACACTCAAAGATTAACAGCCAATCATAATCTCAAGTTATGACGGTAAGTAATAGGCCCCCAAGATAGGTATTTGTCAATAACCTATTTTAAGAACAATAAAGTGCGCCTGGTGTTTTCTCTAACAACCAAACGAGGATTGTTAATCACTAATAGTACTATCCACACTTATTTACGTTCACCCTGCAAGTGATTAAAGTTCATGATCGAGGGACTTTTGACAATAGTAACTTAAGCAAATAACGTTGGCCTGACGGTATTACAATACCCGGTATAAAAGACTTGTGTTCGTGTTTTAAGCATGTATCCCCCCCCCCACGGGAAAATAGTTAAAGAGTGGGCTATGAACTCACCTTAGTAGTACAGTAGATGTAGTAGTATCGTAAACTCAACGATGTTAGGCAACGGCTTCACACACAACCTAAAAGATAATGCAAGTTTCAGTTGATAGTCTAAGTCTAGTTTTATCGCGAATACTAGTCATTTAGTTACGAACAAATCTCATGTTTGTTTAAATGCTTAAAGTATAAAAACAAAGTTATATATACATATAACTTGTAAGTATAATGATCGATGGTTGATGTAAAGTTATTATCAAGGTTTTGTAAATGATAAGTCGTGTTTGTAACTTATAAAAGAAAATGAAATAAACGTATCGTTAAAAGAAATAGATAATATCTCGTTATATCGTTAATTATAATTATAGTCATGAATATATAACGTATTTATATAAGTTAAATTTATGAAAGTTATACATTAAATATGTGTTTATATATAAAACATTAATATTATTTTTTTTATAAAATAATATTTACAGAAAATCCTTTAAGTTTTACCAAATTACACTTTTAACCCTAACGGTATAATCTTCACACCGTTAGTCCTAAGTTAATTATTATTTCATTTTAGGTCCAAAAAGCATCACATTTACATTTAATACCCAAAAGTTTCAATATTTACTGTTTCTAGTCCAGAAAATCAGCTTTGACAGTTTAGACCCTAAGTTTCTTACTTTGACAATTTTAGTCCTTAGGTTAAGAAATTTTGCAAAGTTAGTCCAATTTTCACCAAATTAAAAGTTTAACATTTTTATTTTCTAAATAAGCTCAGAATGTTTAGAATGGCTTATTTCAACTGCTTATTTCATTAAAAATCACTTATTTCATTGATTGGGTCTTAACGAGTTAATACCAAGGCCCAATAAGGTTTTTAGATCCAATGGGCTTATGAGAGTTTTGGGCCTGGACTTGGTCTTAATTTTTGAGTATGAACCCAATTCGAAACAGCTTATAGGGTCAGATTATCACAAGGGCTTATTGGGCTTAAGTTAAGCCCACGTTAAGTTATATAGTTTTATAAAAATTTGATTTGGTCGAGTAGAAAGGGGTCGGGCAAAAGGTCTAAATGAGTTTATTAGGTCGAATAAATTATGCCACTTGTTTGTTAACCAAGGTGACAATGGGGTCGAGCAATAAAAAGTATGGGTCATGTGTCGAATTTAGAAATGGCGAGGCCAAAGTGATCGAGTAAAACCATAAATTGAAACTGTTTCAACACTTGGAATATTTCTAAGTGTTTTCATTTTATACGTATGGGTCTAGTAACATGTAAACGTGTTATGTTCTATACGTAAACATTAGTTTTAGGTTTGAAACTTTTCATATCTTGTTTACTAGTCTCGTTATTATTTAGGATGTCGAATAATATGTATACGTTACGTTATTATATTTCGAATTAAATAGGTAAAGCGAATGTGCAAAATGAAATGTAAATAATGATAAGGAATTCTAAGTTCTCACCTCACCTCTAGGGGTGGGGTAAAATGGTTCGTATGGTATGAGATTGGAACGAGGATCAAGGTACAATGGTTCACAGCTTGGCAGAGGTACTAGACGAGCAATTTGTGGTTCTCTTGGATCACTTCTATGCTTCGTACACTTCGCCAACTTCTTGTCCCAACTTCGACTCGTAAACTTCAAGTATTTGCTATAATGGTTCGTTTGTGTTTGTGCAAGGGACTGAGTTTGCATGGGAGGTTTATATAGTGAGTTTGGAAGGTGAGGATAGGTACAAAGTTCACAAGAGTTGTTGTGTTGGCTTGTTTCCTTTGTGTGGCACCTTTAACTCCTCCAATTGAATGAAAGCAACAAAGATTTTGTGTAAGGAGGATCCCAATTCATTCCTAACATTCTACTGTAGCTTGTGAGTTAGTTTAGAAGCCATTGGGCATGTTGGGTGGTGTCTAGGAATGAGTTGACACGTTATTTACTAGTTTGGCAAAATGATTTGTGAGGTTTACTTTGATCGGATTCAAGTGACTAAACGGGTGAGTTAAGGAACGATATTTATCAATCTCAATTCTTTGCTGGGTTGTGAATCAGAATATGTAAAAATAGTGTGGTGTTGTGTGTCGAGTTTGTGAAATAACGAGGGTGTTTGGGTTTGTGTCGCGACTGGGAACAAAAAGAAAGAAAAGAAAAAAATTAACTAAGGGCTCGTTTGGGCTGTTAAAGCCTGTGGGCTTTGTGGGTTGCGTCTGGCCCAACAGAAAAGAAGAAAAGAAATAACAAAAGGGTCCGTTTGGTTTAATAGTTGGGTTTATAGGCCTAATGGGTCACGGGGGCCCACGTAGTAAATTTCAAGGGTCGGATTACGGTCCAATAATATTAGTGGGTAGTCTCGAGAATTTTCGTAGGCTCCGAGAATATTTAAATATTGTAAGGTGTTTAAACGAAATGTATATTTATAAAAATATTAACGTTTAAATATATTCGCGATAATTAGACTATCTAGGTTTGTGTGTAAGCATCGTTCATAGGCAAATGATAAATCACAATTTACCGTTGTGATTTATATAACAAGTCACATATATATAAAAAAAATTTGTCACTCGTAAAAGTGGGTATTTAAATAACGTAATAACTCATATATATATACTAACCGTATGGGAAAATTACGAGAGGCTACAGTACATACCCCTTACAGTGAATTCCGTCCCGGAATTCCAGTTTAAGATGGTTGTCAAGGGTGTTTATGAAAAGAGATGTGGGTACTTGGTGCGAATTTGATCTTCGCGCTCCCAAGTGTACTCCGGTCCTCTTTTAGAGTCCCAACGAACTTTTATAATAGGGATGCGGTTTTGTTTCAGTTGTTTGACTTCCCTATCCATGATTTCTACCGGTTCCTCGGTGAAAACGAGTTTGTCATCAAGTTGTATCTCTTTCAATGGAATGACAAGAGATTCATCGGATAAACACTTCTTAAGGTTTGACACATGAAAAGTGTTGTGAATTCGGCTAATTTCCTCGGGTAGTTCAAGTTTATATGTCACGGTTCCAATCCTTTCTAGGATTTTGAATGGACCGAGGTACCTGGGGTTTAACTTTCCCCGCTTTCCGGATCGTATCATTCCTTTCCATGGTGATACTTTTAACATAACTTTATCTCCGATCTGAAAATCCATGGGTTTCCTTTTTAGGTCGGCGTAACTTTTTTGTCGGTCTCTAGCGGCTTGTAAACGTTGTTTGATTTTGATAATCTTCTCGGTTTTCTCATGAACTAGATCCGGTCCTGTGAGTTGTATTTCTCCAACTTCTGCCCAGCAAACGGGTGATCTACACTTTCTACCATAAAGTGCTTCGAATGGTGCGGCCTTGATACTGGCATGATAACTGTTGTTGTATGAGAATTCTGCTAATGGTAAGTGCTTATCCCAACCTTTTCCGAAGTCTATGACGCATGCGCGTAGCATATCTTCTAAAGTTTGAATTGTTCTTTCACTTTGTCCATCAGTTTGTGGGTGATAAGCTTTGCTCATATCCAGCTTTGTTCCTAAAGCTTTCTGCAAAGATTTCCAAAAATGAGACGTGAAACGACTGTCACGATATGATATAATAGAAATTGGCACTCCATGCCGTGGCACTATTTCCTTCAGATATATCTGAGCAAGTGTGTTCATCTCATCGGTTTCTTTGATTGGTAGGAAATGAGCTGATTTCGTGAGACGATCAACGATGACCCATATCGTATCGTAGCCAGTAGAGGTTTTGGGAAGTTTGGTAATGAAGTCCATTGTAATACGTTCCCATTTCCACATCGGGAGTTCTGGTTGGGTGAGTAATCCAGAGGGTTTCTGATATTCCGCCTTTACTCTTGAACATGTTAGACATTACTGACGTATTCAGCGACGTCGGCCTTCATGTTTGGCCACCAATACAGTTTCTTGAGATCCTGGTACATTTTGTCGGAACCCGGGTGAATGGAGTATTTTGATTTGTGAGACTCATGCATTATGAGGTCACGAATACCTCCAAAAAGAGGGATCCAGCTTCTTTCCTTGAAACAAAGCATTCCATTTGATCTCTTCACAAAACCGTTTTTGTTCTCCGGCATACCAAAAATCTTTTCCTTTGATCGGTTTTCTTTCTTGAGAGCTTCGCTCTGGGCGATAAGAATTTGTGCTGGAAGGGGTGAACAAATAGTCATACCTAGTGATTTAACCCTGAGAGGTTTTAGTCTTTCTTTTCGGCTTAACGCATCTGCTACTACATTAGCCTTTCCTGGGTGATAACGGATTTCACAGTCATAATCGCTGAGTAATTCTAACCAACGGCGTTGTCTCATGTTTAACTCCTTTTGGTCCAGAATGTGTTGAAGACTTTTGTGGTCTGTAAATACAGTACACTTGGTGCCGTATAAATAGTGTCTCCATAACTTAAGAGTGAATACTATTGCTCCTAGTTCTAGATCGTGGGTTGTGTAGTTTTCCTCGTGTTTCTTCAGTTGTCGTGAGGCATAAGCTATCACTTTATTCCGTTGCATCAAAACTGCGCCTAAACCATGGTATGATGCGTCACAATATATTACGAACTCTTTGCTCCCTTCAGGCAACGCTGGTATGGGTGCTTCACAAAGCTTTTGTTTTAACAGTTGGAAAGCTGATTCTGCTTCTTGTCCGCAGATATACTTTTCATTCTTCTGAGTCAATTTGGTCAATGGTTTTGAGATTTTAGAGAAACCTTCAATAAATCTCCGGTAGTAACCTGCAAGACCTAAAAATTGACGTATTTCTGTGGGAGTTGTAGGTGATGACCAATCCTTAACTGCCTCTATTTTTGCAGGATCCACGTGAATACCTTGACTATTGATTACGTGTCCCAAAAATTGCACAGTGGGAATCCAAAAATCACATTTTGAGAATTTAGCATACAGCTTTTCCTTCCTAGGTAACTCTATGATAGTTCTCAAATGTTTGGCATGTTCTTCTTTGTTACGAGAGTAGATCAGAATGTCGTCTATGAATACTATCACGAATTTGTCCAAATATGGTTTGCATACTCGGTTCATTAGGTCCATAAACACTGCGGGTGCGTTTCTTAGACCAAATGGCATTACTTGAAATTCATAGTGTCCATAACGTGTTCTGAATGCTGTCTTGGGAATATCTTCTTCCCGAACTCTCAGCTGATGGTATCCTGACCTTAGATCAATTTTCGAGTATACGCTCGATCCTTGTAACTGATCAAACAGATCACCGATTCTGGGTAAAGGATATCGGTTCTTCACAGTGAGTTTGTTCAATTCTCGGTAATCTATGCACATTCGGAATGATCCGTCTTTCGTTTTAACAAATAGAATCGGGGCTCCCCAGGGTGATGAACTTGGTCTAATGAAACCTTTATCGGACAATTCCTTCAATTGTTCCGATAATTCTTCCATTTCGGAAGGTGCTAACCTGTAAGGTGCTTTTGCTACTGGTGCCGCTCCAGGCACTAGTTCGATCTGGAATTCCACTTGACGGGTTGGTGGAAGACCGGGCAAATCTTCAGGGAATACTTCAAGAAATTCCCTAACGATAGGCACGTCTTGAAGTTGTTTCTCTGTTGACTTATTTTCTGTTACATCAACCATGAATATTTGACATCCTTCGNCGGAAGGTGCTAACCTGTAAGGTGCTTTTGCTACTGGTGCCGCTCCAGGCACTAGTTCGATCTGGAATTCCACTTGACGGGTTGGTGGAAGACCGGGCAAATCTTCAGGGAATACTTCAAGAAATTCCCTAACGATAGGCACGTCTTGAAGTTGTTTCTCTGTTGACTTATTTTCTGTTACATCAACCATGAATATTTGACATCCTTCGTTCATGTGTTTCATCATTCTAAGGCATGAGATGATTCCGTATCGGTTTCTACTCTTGTCACCATGGACAACAAGGACTTCATCCTTAAGAGGGATGTGTACGGCTTTCTCGTCATAATGAATTCTAGCATGATGTTTGGATAACCAATCCATACCGTCGATAGCATTGAAACTACCGAGTTGGACAGGCATCAGGCATCATGAATATATAACGTATTTATATAAGTTAAATTTATGAAAGTTATACATTAAATATGTGTTTATATATAAAACATTAATATTATTTTTTTTATAAAATAATATTTACAGAAAATCCTTTAAGTTTCACAAAATTACACTTTTAACCCTAACGGTATAATCTTCACACCGTTAGTCCTAAGTTAATTATTATTTCATTTTAGGTCCAAAAAGCATCACATTTACATTTAATACCCAAAAGTTTCAATATTTACTGTTTCTAGTCCAGAAAATCAGTTTTGACAGTTTAGATCCTAAGTTTCTTACTTTGACAATTTTAGTCCTTAGGTTAAGAAATTTTGCAAAGTTAGTCCAATTTTCACCAAATTAAAAGTTTAACATTTTTATTTTCTAAATAAGCTCAGAATGTTTAGAATGGCTTATTTCAACCGCTTATTTCATTAAAAATCACTTATTTCATTTATTGGGCCTTAACGAGTTAATATCAAGGCCCAATAAGGTTTTAGATCCAATGGGCTTATGAGAGTTTTGGGCCTGGACTTGGGCTTAATTTTTGAGTATGAACACAATTCGAAACAGCTTATAGGGTCAGATTATCACAAGGGCTTATTGGGCTTAAGTTAAGCCCACGTTAAGTTATATAGTTTTATAAAAATTTGATTTGGTCGAGTAGAAAGGGGTCGGGCAAAAGGTCTAAATGAGTTTATTAGGTCGAATAAATTATGCCACTTGTTTGTTAACCAAGGTGACAATGGGGTCGAGCAATAAAAAGTATGGGTCATGTGTCGAATTTAGAAATGGCGAGGCCAAAGTGATCGAGTAAAACCATAAATTGAAACTGTTTCAACACTTGGAATATTTCTAAGTGTTTTCATTTTATACGTATGGGTCTAGTAACATGTAAACGTGTTATGTTCTATACGTAAACATTAGTTTTAGGTTTGAAACTTTTCATATCTTGTTTACTAGTCTCGTTATTATTTAGGATGTCGAATAATATGTATACGTTACGTTATTATATTTCGAATTAAATAGGTAAAGTGAATGTGCAAAATGAAATGTAAATAATGATAAGGAATTCTAAGTTCTCACCTCACCTCTAGGGGTGGGGTAAAATGGTTCGTATGGTATGAGATTGGAACGAGGATCAAGGTACAATGGTTCACAGCTTGGCAGAGGTACTAGACGAGCAATTTGTGGTTCTCTTGGATCACTTCTATGCTTCGTACACTTCGCCAACTTCTTGTCCCAACTTCGACTCGTAAACTTCAAGTATTTGCTATAATGGTTCGTTTGTGTTTGTGCAAGGGACTGAGTTTGCATGAGAGGTTTATATAGTGAGTTTGGAAGGTGAGGATAGGTACAAAGTTCACAAGAGTTGGTGTGTTGGCTTGTTTCCTTTGTGTGGCACCTTTAACTCCTCCAATTGAATGAAAGCAACAAAGATTTTGTGTAAGGAGGATCCCAATTCATTCCTAACATTCTACTGTAGCTTGTGAGTTAGTTTAGAAGCCATTGGGCATGTTGGGTGGTGTCTAGGAATGAGTTGACACGTTATTTACTAGTTTGGCAAAATGATTTGTGAGGTTTACTTTGATCGGATTCAAGTGACTAAACGGGTGAGTTAAGGAACGATATTTATCAATCTCAATTCTTTGCTGGGTTGTGAATCAGAATATGTAAAAATAGTGTGGTGTTGTGTGT
>LBNU01016589.1:66006-80089 GCA_014162995.1 Artemisia annua | reverse complement strand
CCTACAACAACAACAACAACATTAACCAACAACAACAAGAACATGAAGAACACGAACAAGAAGAAGATGAACATGTCATTGGAGACTGTTTAGTTTTTGAACAAGGCATATTCGATGACCCTTTTATCCAAGAAACACAAATTCAACCCCAATCACCAAAACCCAATACGAATACCAGTCGAAAAATCGAAGTAAAGCCCGAAGACTTAATACCGGAGAATTGGAAAGACATCCAAGCAGAAATAAATATAACCAAAAAAGAAAGGAGAAAAATGGCTCAACAAATGGAATTTGGAACCAAGTTGCAGAAAAGGAGAGAAGGGTTGAAGCCGATACCGATGGGGTACGCTACTGCTGAAGAGTATAAGGCTGCCAAGCTACGGGAGTTGAAGCCGCTTGTGTTGGATAATCCTCAAGTTTTGGAGGGAAATGATGAGGGGGGAGGTGAGGAGGGGGGGGAAGGGGAGGGGAGTAGGGGTGTTAGAGTGACGCCCAGGAATCCGAAAATGGCGGTGTATGGAAGGAGTTTGGATGATATTTCAAAGTTTTTGAATTCCGGGAGGTATGACCCTGATGCTGCCAAGGATCCACAAGGTCAGTTGTATTGTATTCTTGGCCTTAATACTACTTGATTTCGTTACTATGTATGTTTGGGAGCTCGTTTATGCATATGTTTCGTGTGTTCTCAATTATGAAAAACTATTTATGTTCCTATTATTTTTTTTATATGTATAATGTAAGGTAGGTAGCACATGATAATATATGCTTTGTTAGGTTGATGATAATGCATTAGAATCAAGTTTTTTTTAGGAGAACGGGATTTGTTGTTAGTAATGTTATACGGAGTACAAGCTATAATGATGTACTCATTTAGGTCTTTGTGGATATATAGTTTGGTAGCTTCCATTGTTCATAAGTTAGTGTTGGTGCTTATAGAAGGATACCCTCTTGTAAATCTTGGTCACTTACATTCATGGTTTTGTTACTTTTGGTTTGATATATTTGTAGGTGCTCGTAAGTTGTTTTCAAAGGAGGAGAAGATCCTTATGAATAGACGGATTCCTGATTTGGCAGTTGCTACCTCAGTAAGTCTCTTATTCAAGCTATTAAGAAAACCAGTTCATCTGGTTATCAATGTTTTTAACTTCCGTCTTCACCAGTGATATATAAAATTGTAGTCAGTATTATTTCGATATCTAAAATATACCCTTTTCTAGAGAAAAATGAGGGATATTGTTAATACAATCCAATTCTATCAATCTAATCTTGAACTGAGATAATGAGCAATAACTAGTTTTTACATGATAAGCTTCTACAAAACCAATTGCAATTTTTAGAAGACATCTCGAAGGAAATTGGAGTAATCATAGGTGGCAACTTCGAACCATTTACTTATGAATGGGTCATTGAGGGTTGTGTATTCATCTTACTGGGTCAATTGTGCCAGATTAAAAAGATTTCGCTAAAAGGGCAATGGGTCAAATGGGGCTGAATGGGTTAAACAGGTTGAAAATTCCCTGAAGTCTATTCCGAAGACATATAACCTTGTAATCATTTTATTCAAAGCTATATATCATCATTGTAATACTAAATTCCGGTAATCATAACTGACACATTTATTTTTTTCTAAAAAAATTATTTAAAATGTGTGTGCCGGTGCAGCCAGTCAACTGAACTTGACTTGTTTCAGCACTAACTACAAATGACATGCTTGACACAAACCTGTTTTTTAGGGGGTGTTTGTTTAAGCTTATTTGGCCGGCTTACGGGCTTATTGGATTTTTGGAAAGTTCATAAGCTCAACATTTTGGGCTTATGAGCTTATCACCTGAGCTTATGAACTTCAATAAGCCATAAGCTCACATTGATAAGATCGTAAGCTCAAAATTTTGAGCTTATTACCTTTTCAAAAGTTCAATAAGCGGCATAAGCCATAAGCCGTCCAAATAAGCATAAACAAACACCCCCTTAATCAGTTATTCAACCCACCCATCTTGCCACTTCCCACTTGCAATGTTCATGGAACGGTCGGAGTATAATTTCTGTGACTTAGTGTTAATGACTGTTGTAACAGGGCAAATGGCAACCTTTACACACTCTTGCTGCATCAGGAGAATTTTACCTTGTTGACACATTGATGAGATACAATGCAGATATTAATGTCCCTAACCAGGTATATAGCAGCATTTCCTCTATTTCCATTTATTATACTCTTTCTTAAATATGAAATAAGGCATTTTCATAGCATTAGCATCCTGCCTTAGGTTTTAAGCTTTCTTTTGTATTAATTTGCAGGAGGGACTGACCGCAATTCACAAAGCAATACTTGGCAAAAAGCATGCCATCTGTAATTATCTACTAAGGAATTCCGCCAATCCATTTGTTCGTGATAGAGTAAGCATGAACTTATTTTCTGAAAACTTAATTTGGAACAATGTATTTTGAGAATAGTATATTTTTATATTATGTGGAACATATAACTGTGAGTAATAGTACAAGTGTTGTGTTTTTTGCTTTTTGTTTTCTGATGATAACAGGACGGGGCTACCCTCATGCATTATGCTGTACGCACAGCATCAACTCAAATGATTAAAGTCCTCCTACTCTATAATGTGGATATAAACCTCCAGGACAACGTATGTTGAAGTATTTATGCTCTATTACTTTGTGCTCATCAACTCAGCTTGTTTGTTATGCAGTTGAAAAATCATTGCATTGTTTTTTTTACAGGATGGGTGGACCCCACTGCATTTAGCCGTCCAAGCTCGTAGAACTGATGTTGTGAGGCTTTTGTTGATCAAGAAAGCCGATATAACCCTAAAAAATCATGTACTGTTCTCTCTCCCTCTCTCATTTAAAAGTTGTTACGACTTATGTGTACAGGTAGCAATCGGCCCATTTACTTTTGCATGGGTTGATTCCGAGTATATATTTATGTTTCTTGTAAAATAGAAAAGGAATAGTTAAAAAACGGAAATGGGTTGAGCAGTTTGAATCTCACCAAAAGTGTTTTTACTTGCATATGACCTCCAAAAACAATTTCTTTGGAAAAATATATTATTGTCAAATTGAATCGAAGTTTTGGTCAACCAAATCTGACCTGTACAAAAGTTACTTTTTTTTTCCCGTTACCCGAGCTCCCCAGTTTGCCATCTCTACTTATCTGCATGTGTATGGAAGATCATAACCAATCAGATTCTCATTTTAGACTGAGATATATCATATGTAATGTGCCAATAGGATGGGTTGACCCCGCTGGATCTTTGCCTTTATAGTGGAAGAGACGCACGGACATATGAGCTGATCAGGCTGCTAAAACTGCCACCCAAACCACGCAAATATGCTCAACTTACGGAATAGCAGTTTTTTTGTTTTGCTTGGTTGGTAACATCCCATCATGCAATAGTTAAATTAGTTGACAAATGGCCTGAATTCGGTTCGCGGCATCATGATGATAACTGTTCTGTGGAGATCAGACCATGTGAGGCAAGTGTAGGCTAGTTATATACTGTAGGCACATATGAATCAGTCTGTATTTTGCAATTACTTGGCACTTTTTGTAAATTAGTCAATAGTTACATATGCTGTTTGAATCTATAATCAAATTGCAATTGGTATAAGTACTTTTTTCAAATTATCCTTCCCCTGTTTACTTGCTGTATTTCTGAACCATTACAAGAAGTCAAACTATTGTACATGGTTTTATGCATATCAGCACACTTAAAAATGTGTAGAGTTAACTTGGATAGGGATAGAACACTTCAAGCTTCACAGTTTAAAGCTTGAAAATTTTACCCGCAAATCAACACATACAAGTGTCGAGTGAAATTGATGTAATTTCGAAGATTCCGGTCTGCCTTCTTTTTTCTATGGTACTCCATTCCTATTATTAAATTGTTATAAACTAGATTTCTACACCTTTGTAATCATTAACTTGTTTATCGTATGAGCATTAACTTGTTTATCATATATAAGACTTGAATATATTTCAACACTAGGAAGAATGACACAAGTTTATTTTATTTTATGTGTAAATATGAACTGTAAATAACAACATATTAGTGTGTAGTGGACTAACAAGCACATATATTTTGTTTCCTAAGGATTTGACATGGCATTGTGAGGTTTGCAAATTGCAGTCCAAGTTTGCAACTTGGTAGGAGCAGTGGCGTAGCCAGGGTTTTACTTATGGGTAGGCCGAGATGTAGAACAAAACAATAATAGTCGTTAATTTGTGTCTTTCGGTAGACTTAAAAGCTAAAATCTCACTAGTGGTTAATTTTTACATTTAATGGGCAAACTAATATACACTATTGCAATTTTTATTGGGTGGGCCATGGCCCACCAAGGCCTCCATGTAGCTACGCCTCTGGGTAGGAGTAAAAAATCAGTACACAACATAAAGATAGAAACCTTAACAGTAACATTAATGAGGCCAAGAAACTAGTATTAGAGGAAACAACACATAGAGAGAAACTTAAAACCAGTAACATAAACAAAGGAAGAAACCAAAAAGAACATTCAATTTAAATGTATGAATCATCAGAAACAACTGTTAGCATCTCATCAGAGCCTTATTATTAATCTTTTCCAGATGAGTACACTGTAGCTGACTTCTGCAGACTTTTTCTTCACAACCTATACATTGAGAAGAAACATGTTCATGTGATTGGGTAAGAATAGTATACTAATCATAGTACGTAGACAATAAGAAATTAAACATTATCACTTACTCTTGGTACGAAATTTGGATTCCGCCAGACCTTGGATCAGCAATGAGAGAAAATGCTTCAGTAGCCAAATCAAGATCACCCTTGCAACCGGGAGGTGGACAGAGGTCGGTGATCATTACAGTCACTGTTGGGGTGTCGGTACAAGGGTGTGGTGTACCTAGATTTGTTGGACCAGTACAAGTTACTTGAAAATACTTTCCACAAACAGCCCCACCATCCCATAAATCTTGATTCGCAGCCGCTATCATGACCCCTTTATCTTGAAACCCAAAGCATGCAGAAGCTGTTATCATAAACAAACATGCACACATTATCAGTTATCAGAAGAATTTACAATATTCATGTAAAACTAGCTAGTAATATGTCTTTGGTTCATTTTAATTACGCAAGTATGGAGGAACATTGACTGTTCCGATCCCTTTATCAGCCGATGCTTGAAGCACGAAACTGATCAGAAGGCTCGAGACAATGAGAATGCTGGCGAACTTCTTTATCAATGCCATTGAACTTATTAATTACTAATCAATGGTGCAAGAATGTGAATGAAATGGACCATTATTTATAGTAAAGTTTTGCATGCATTGTTGCAGCAAGTGGAGTTAACAATCGGCACAGAATTATGAATCATGTAACAAATAGTTACATTGTGATTGGCAAAAAATTGGAATGTTGCAACACGTACAGTGTACCAGTGTCATTATCAATAGAAAAAAAACAAGGTGAAAAACATAAATGCCGGACTATCATAGTTAGATATACTCAGCATATCCAATGACACAATGTTATGTTGTCCTTTTNAGTGGTTAATTTTTACATTTAATGGGCAAACTAATATACACTATTGCAATTTTTATTGGGTGGGCCATGGCCCACCAAGGCCTCCATGTAGCTACGCCTCTGGGTAGGAGTAAAAAATCAGTACACAACATAAAGATAGAAACCTTAACAGTAACATTAATGAGGCCAAGAAACTAGTATTAGAGGAAACAACACATAGAGAGAAACTTAAAACCAGTAACATAAACAAAGGAAGAAACCAAAAAGAACATTCAATTTAAATGTATGAATCATCAGAAACAACTGTTAGCATCTCATCAGAGCCTTATTATTAATCTTTTCCAGATGAGTACACTGTAGCTGACTTCTGCAGACTTTTTCTTCACAACCTATACATTGAGAAGAAACATGTTCATGTGATTGGGTAAGAATAGTATACTAATCATAGTACGTAGACAATAAGAAATTAAACATTATCACTTACTCTTGGTACGAAATTTGGATTCCGCCAGACCTTGGATCAGCAATGAGAGAAAATGCTTCAGTAGCCAAATCAAGATCACCCTTGCAACCGGGAGGTGGACAGAGGTCGGTGATCATTACAGTCACTGTTGGGGTGTCGGTACAAGGGTGTGGTGTACCTAGATTTGTTGGACCAGTACAAGTTACTTGAAAATACTTTCCACAAACAGCCCCACCATCCCATAAATCTTGATTCGCAGCCGCTATCATGACCCCTTTATCTTGAAACCCAAAGCATGCAGAAGCTGTTATCATAAACAAACATGCACACATTATCAGTTATCAGAAGAATTTACAATATTCATGTAAAACTAGCTAGTAATATGTCTTTGGTTCATTTTAATTACGCAAGTATGGAGGAACATTGACTGTTCCGATCCCTTTATCAGCCGATGCTTGAAGCACGAAACTGATCAGAAGGCTCGAGACAATGAGAATGCTGGCGAACTTCTTTATCAATGCCATTGAACTTATTAATTACTAATCAATGGTGCAAGAATGTGAATGAAATGGACCATTATTTATAGTAAAGTTTTGCATGCATTGTTGCAGCAAGTGGAGTTAACAATCGGCACAGAATTATGAATCATGTAACAAATAGTTACATTGTGATTGGCAAAAAATTGGAATGTTGCAACACGTACAGTGTACCAGTGTCATTATCAATAGAAAAAAAACAAGGTGAAAAACATAAATGCCGGACTATCATAGTTAGATATACTCAGCATATCCAATGACACAATGTTATGTTGTCCTTTTCCAAAAAAAGGAAGTGTAAGTTTTTATTACTCTTAACATCCTTTTTGACAGCAAAACTCATTACACACACAGGTGATTTTTTTTTTCTTCACTTTTTTGCAATTTTGACTGTTCTAGCTTATTGATGATTTTATCTCCTTGTTTCATTTAACATTTGGATTTCACTAGTAAATGATTGAGCTTTAATTTCTAATGATACATTTAACATCAAACTAACCTAACACTGTCAATATCTAGCCTAAACCTCACAACTATATATAAAAACTAGAAAGAATCAAACAATAAGCTTAATGATTTCCTCTTCTAAATGAGAAATCAAAGGAAGCATAAAGCAGTACCTTCACACCCACATAGTTATTTACTAGTATTATTCCAGATCCATTATACAAATTCCCCACTAACTAAATTTGTATTGTTAATATGACGAATTTTCTTTTTTCGCTTTGTGCGTTGTTCATCAATACTCTATATATAATTTGATATCATCTTTTCCTTTCAATACGCACATGTAGGGCTTTAAAAGCAATGTTTTAAAACCCGGGTTGACCCGGCCGGTTCAACCGGTTGAACCGCGAACCAGCTCAAAGACCGGTCCGGATGTGACCGGGTTTTTGCTTGTTTGAGAACCGGATTGAACAACCGGTTTTTCGTTGACCCGGGTTGACCCGGTTTGATAAACCCGGCCGGGTCAAGACTTTTTATCGAAAAATCTAACAATTTTTTTTTCCATCAATAGTTCTAAGTTTAATTTGATACGTTCAAGTGGTGAGGAATAATGTTAGTTAAAATTTTGTAAATCGTAAATTAGAGTTATAAATTATTTTAAAAACACCAATTAATTTANAATAATTGGAATGTTGCAACACGTACAGTGTACCAGTGTCATTATCAATAGAAAAAAAACAAGGTGAAAAACATAAATGCCGGACTATCATAGTTAGATATACTCAGCATATCCAATGACACAATGTTATGTTGTCCTTTTCCACAAAAAGGAAGTGTAAGTTTTTATTACTCTTAACATCCTTTTTGACAGCAAAACTCATTACACACACAGGTGGTTTTTTTTTCTTCACTTTTTTGCAATTTTGACTGTTCTAGCTTATTGATGATTTTATCTCCTTGTTTCATTTAACATTTGGATTTCACTAGTAAATGATTGAGCTTTAATTTCTAATGATACATTTAACATCAAACTAACCTAACACTGTCAATATCTAGCCTAAACCTCACAACTATATATAAAAACTAGAAAGAATCAAACAATAAGCTTAATGATTTCCTCTTCTAAATGAGAAATCAAAGGAAGCATAAAGCAGTACCTTCACACCCACATAGTTATTTACTAGTATTATTCCAGATCCATTATACAAATTCCCCACTAACTAAACTAGTTATAATACCTGTGCACGCACAAGTTTTTTTCAGAAAAATTTAATTATATAGTATTATCGTTTAAAAACAAAAAATCTTATGTTTATTTTAAAAAGTTAGAGCATCAACATGTGCGAAAGTAAGAAAAATAGTTAGCAGAAATTGTAAATATAACCGTGGCATCGACCTTATATTGGATTTTTGAGCGTGTCTCCCTATAATGTTATTGGGCCAAAGGTTCTTTGATCACATGTGTTTACACATAAATCAAATTTATTTAAAAATTTTTGTTTACTATATAGATATATTAGAATTTACCCGTGAAAATTATGATATAAGTACAACTAATAAGTATGTATGAGTTTTTCATTATTATTAATATCAATTAATATTTTGTAAAAATTTTATTGGATAAAAGATTTAACTCTGTTTAGCTGACATAGATGTTAATGTTGAGGTTGATGTTGTTGTTTAACTTCAACTATTAATATCATGTTGTACAAAATGTGCGAGTTTAGTAGCACATAATGAGCGTTGATGAAGTTTTTTAAAAATGTTTTTCCGGATATCCGTATATAAATTTTAAATAATAATTACATGCAGGGCCGGAAAATGGATTTGGAGGCCCTGGGCGAAAATAAAAAAAAGGGCCCCATCAACACTAAAAAAACTTAAAGGTGTGCATAAAAGGTATTCATTTATAACAATTTCTTATAATGAGGCCTCTTAATGACGTTTTATTTATTGTGGCAAGATGAGTTGTATTTAACTAATTGAATTTACAAAGAAAAGACATTCGGATATATAGCATAAGTACACAAACGTAGCTATAAATGTTACTGGAATAGAAGAAAAGGGGGCCCCTTAGATTGGGGGGCCCTGTGCGACCGCACCTCTTGCACACCCTCATCGCCGCCACTGAGTCGTTATAAGTACAATCACGTATATTTATTTTCATATCACAGCAACTCGTACTTACCATTTGATATTTATATTACCGTTAATAATAATTTAACTGTATTTAATATTCAAACCCGTGTACGTATAGATCAAACTTTTAAATAGGATAACATGAGTTCTTCGTACATAGTAAAAAGATATTTTAATAGATGAAAGTTTGAAACTAATATTTATTTTAAAAGTATTTAACGTATATTAAAACTAATTCGTACATTTATAAATTTTGTAAGTTTAATGGATGAAAGTCTCAAACTAATACTAATATTTATGTAATTGTAAACAAAGTTCATATTATAAAGTGTAAGGGGTTATTTGTTTATTATTTAAAGTTATAAAAAAATATGAAGATTTATAATTTTACACTTAACTCCATATAACATATTTACAATTCAACCACTAATGTTTTATTAATTACCTCCTCTTTTTTTAAGTTTTTATTTTTATAAATTTGACACCTATATTTTTATGTGTTTTTTTCTCAATCAAATTCTCCATCAAATTTATTAAAGTTTGACCAAAATCAATTCAATTTTGACTTTTTATTGGCCAATCATATTGCTCGATTTTGCCTATGTGTCAAAATCGAGCATTCTCATTGGTCCAAATTTTTTTCCACTAAGATTGTTTTGTCAAAAAAACTCCGAAATGATGTAATTCTTTTATTATATAAAAGATTTGTATTGTTAATATATGACGAATTTTCTTTTTTCGCTTTGTGCGTTGTTCATCAATACTCTATATATAATTAGATATCATCTTTTCCTTTCAATACGCACATGTAGGGCTTTAAAAGCAATGTTTTAAAACCCGGGTTGACCCGGCCGGTTCAACCGGTTGAACCGCGAACCGGCTCAAAGACCGGTCCGGATGTGACCGGCTTTTTGCTTATTTGAGAACCGGATTGAACCACCGGTTTTTCGTTGACCCGGGTTGACCCGGTTTAATAAACCCGGCCGGGTCAAGACTTTTTATCGAAAAATCTAACAATTTTTTTTCCATCAATAGTTCTAAGTTTAATTTGATACGTTCAAGTGGTGAGGAATAATGTTAGTTAAAATTTTGTAAAATCGTAAATTAGAGTTATAAATTATTTTAAAAACACCATTTAATTTAGTTTAACATTGACTCTTATAATTAGAATGCAAATATTTGTGATGTTATTATAGATATAAAACTTAAAAACAAAGTTTAATGTTAGAGTCTCAATTTTTTCACTAGTTTAACTAAATGTAGGAATAAAGTCGGATAAATCATTAAATAATGCAACACTACATATTTAATAAAGAAAAAAGTATATATAAGTATAGAACCGGTTCGACCCGGCGGTTCAACCGGTTGAACCGGTGACCCGGTGCACCGTTGAATAAAACGGGTCGATAGAAAAACCGGTTTTTAAAACATTGTTTAAAAGTAAATCGAAGTTTTTGGTCAACCCAACCTGACCTGTACCAAAGTTACTTTTTTTTGCCCGTTACACGAGCTCCCCAGTTTGCCATCTCTACTTATCTGCATGTGTATGGAAGATCATAACCAATCAAATTCTCATTTTGGACTGAGATATATCATATGTAATGTGCCAATAGGATGGGTTGACCCCGCTGGATCTTTGCCTTTATAGTGGAAGAGACGCACGGACATATGAGCTGATCAGGCTGCTAAAACTGCCATCCAAACCACGCAAATATGCACCACCCGGGAAAATGACCGCAGTACATAGACCTACATCTAAATATTTTTAGTTTATGTCCAAAATTCACTGATAAAATCAGTTTATTACGTTTTTACCCCTGACCAGAAACAAGTGTTGCATGTCTAGTCCTTTAGTGATTTTCTAGTGATCTAGCTTATGTACCAAGCCTAGCCAAGTATGATAACTCATATAATATACAAATACGTCAAATAATATTACATTTACAATAATGAAAATAAAAATAAAATGAAAATTGATTGGAGAGTTCGTTACAAAAGTTGAAGAACAAGAAGATACAAGAACAAGGAATCACTAAGATTAACCCAACAACGCTTGCACCTTTCTTTACCCCAAATCAACCCAATCTTTGGCCACCAAAATTCTTTGTAAAACTTGAAAAATCACAGCCCTTAACCCTCTTGAAAGTCTTAGAAAAATCACCAACAAAACCCTTGAAGATGAAGACTTTGAGGAAGAAAAGAACCAAGAACAATGCTAGCACCAAAAGGCCTTCACTCTTGGATAATCTTGGACTAGAAAAATTAACCAACAAAGGTGCCTTAGGTCTTGAGAAGCCACGAATTTTTAGAGAGAAAAACCAGATTTTTGAGTGATATAACTTGGTGATATGATCTATGTGCAAATTTTGGTGCTTATATATGGATTTTGGTGAGTGGAACTCCAAGTGTTGGTTGCCAAGACTTTCACCAAGCCAAGTGGCTTGGTGCTCTCTTAGGACCAGCCACATATGAAAAGAGAGGGGGGTGAGTGGGTTATTTGGTGATTTATTTAGATATTATATGTATTGTGTAGTTTATTTTGCTCCTGGTAATTAAAACGTGGAGTTTTTAAGATGCGTAACGTAGTACTGGGTAGAAATAAAATGTAAAACTTGTA
The DNA here is from genome assembly GCA_014162995.1 of Artemisia annua. Lineage (NCBI taxonomy): Eukaryota > Viridiplantae > Streptophyta > Magnoliopsida > Asterales > Asteraceae > Artemisia > Artemisia annua. The sequence goes on along the minus strand of LBNU01016589.1, from coordinate 68,377 downwards.
AAAATATTAAAACTTGTTTTCACAATGTATTTTAGAAATATAGATGAGTGGTGAGTTCATCGGAGGATTTAAATGGGGTTAAAACACAAAACGTAGGTTTAAATCGCGTAAGACGTAAAAGGTGCAAGGTTGACGTAAAAATAAAAAAAGTGAAAAGTGACTTCTTAAATAGGATTGTAAGGAAACAAAAATGCATAAGAAGTGTAGACGAATATATTCTAGTCGCGGTTGAATGAATTGAACGTGTTATGACGTACGAGGATAACTTCCGACGAAGTTAATTAGTTAAAATAGAATAGTTAAATAATAAAATATTAAAATTAAAGACATGAAAATTTTGAAATGTCACAGCACGTACCCCTTAAGAGAGCTCTGTCCCGGAGCTTAACTCGCTTTATCCCCCGATGGTTCACTTGCGAAAAGATGAGGATACTCGTGAGGAATGAATTGAAGTCTAGAATAACTAACGATGTAGTTCGATTCTCGTCATCTAGAAATATGGTGCAGAGTAAGGTTGACTATACGCGATAAAGATAGAGTGAGGATTTGTTTAGTTGTTTTGCTCGATCGTATGAATACAGCTGAATTGTTATACTCACATAAAATTTTGTGATTCTCGAAAATCAAGTAGAAAATCAATTAGACATAACCCATATATAAATATTCCTAGTATTTGAAAATTCTAAGTCGAACATAGGTAGTCAGACTATGTTCCACTGTCCCTAGGTTAAATATAGGTGACTAGACTATATTTAACCGAGGTTCGATAAAATTTTTTAATACTTAACTTAGTTATACTCGTGATATGTCCATTGTTGGACAAGTATAGAGTTTGCATAAGTATCTTATATACAAAGAGTGATATAAGTTAGTACATACGTAAGAATCAATCATAAGCAAGTAGTATGAGTGTGTAACACAAGCGAATAAGGAAAATGCGCGCATAAAAGGAAGTTTTAAGCAGTTCTAAATCAGTCCACATTGGGCCAGAATCACGGACCTTTAACAATGAAGGTTTCAAAAGAGAACTTGATGAATGTAGAGAAAGTTGTTGAACTTGAGCTTTTGTAGATAATAAATAAGTTTATAAGATTTAGAAGAGAACGACGAACAATAAAATAATAACAAAATAGTTCATGAGGCAATAATAAATCAATGGTTTTAGTTAATAAGACAAGGTCGAGTAATTCGTAAGATAATGACAAAATCGTTTATAAGGTGGTGAAAATTTTGGTAAAAGGTAAATGACATTGTTAGGAATACGATTTTTCATAAGAAAGATTCGGTCACCCCAAATACGATTAAGCATTGTTTAGCTCATAGTATCTATAATAGTTAGTAGTACGTAGATTAGAAGTAGTTAGTATTCGTGGAGTCGGGTCGGGTCTTTACCCACTGTCAGCCCGATCCACAGCCCAAGTGGCAACCAACACCATGTACTTATAAAAGCCCTCTCCATCCTTGGAGAGGGTGGAACCTCTCATAATCTCATTTTCTTTTTTTTGGTTTTCTCTCAAGGTTCCATCTTCTTTCTCTCTCTACTTTCTCTCTCTAGATTTCTTTCTTTCTTTTCTACACTATTCAATCCATACACAAGATCCATACGTGTCTTATGTTTATTTAGTATCCTACAATTGGTATCAGAGAGCCATGGTTACATTCTAGGGATCATAGGTACTTGGTTGGTGTATGGGTTGTTTTAGTTTCTACTAGTTTAGGAAGGTTTTACTCTTATTTGATCTTGTTCGTGGAGTTTTTTGTGTTTTCTCTTGTACTTCTTGGATTAGAGGGGTTAGATTCATCTAGTTTATCAGTTGGTTTGGCTAGATCTTACGTTTGTGAAGTGAACGAGTGATTTTGGACCTTTTTCTTAGCAGCGGTTTTCTCCTCGGTAAAGTTTTCTTGGCAGCGGTTAGTTTGGGTTTACAGCGGTTAGCGTCAGTGGTTTGTAAACTTTGTCAGCGAACATAACGCTGTGCTTCGTACTATTTCAGCGGTTTGCTTTCAGCGGTTAGCTCAGTCTGTCCTTTGTATTCCAGCGGTTAGTTTCTCCATCGGTTTTCGAAATCAGCGGTTACTATACTAGCGGTTACTCTGTCAGCGGTTACCATTGTCGGCGGTTTAATAGTCAGCGGTTACTACACTAGCGGTTATCCAGTCAGCGGTTATCAGTATCAGCGTTTTTCTTTCTCAGTGGTTACTTGTCAGCGGTTACTTTGTCAGCGGTTAGCTTATCTTAGCGGTTTTCCTGGTTGACTTTAGTAAAATCCCGGGAAAGAATCGATTTCTCGGTTTAAGTCACGTGTGTTGTAAAATCCCGTTTAAGACCTTGTCATCATGACTACTGTAACATCTATTGATGATATCCAAG
>LBNU01016589.1:48300-65316 GCA_014162995.1 Artemisia annua | reverse complement strand
TATGACACATATGAAACATGTGCCATTCCAACAATACTCGATGAGGTACATCAAACTAGTATTGTCACGCCAGATGATGTTGATTTGAAAAACAATAATGTTCCCTCAAAACAACAACATATGGATAACAATAAAGTATCTGATGAACCTAGTAGAGCATCTGTCGATACACATGTTGATAATGTGATGCACAAACAAAGGATTCATAACGAAATAAAACACACTGACATTATTGATTCAGATCCTGCTAATATGGGTAATAGCAATGTCGTCCCATATGAGCAATATTTGAAACAAAATGTCGAGACAGCTTTACCAAGTGATGACTCTTCTGTTGATAATGAAATTTGTGAATGTGATGAATACACTGCTGTTATACCTGATGATACCTTGACCACTAGGATTAATATTCTTAAAGATCAGGTGAATATGTATCAACAACGTGCAAAATTTGAGTTAACCAAACGTGAGCAGAAAATGGATTGGCAAATGTGTACATATATTACCGAAAGGAATTTAAAGGAAGAAGAGTTAAGAATGGAAATAAAATCTTTGCAAAATCAAATCGATCAAACTGTTAAACAAAAACAGGAGATTCAAACTAGTGTCACCGCACCAAAGTTAGATTTTCAAAGTAAAGAAGCTAAGCTCTTAAACGATTTTTCCAACTTAAAGGCCTTAAAGAACAAGCTTGAAAACAAATTGTACACACAAGGCCAAACCATTCAAACTGCTCAAATGATACAAAAACACATTAAGCTTTGTGATGAACATAGTAATAAGGATACAAGGGTGCCTAAAACTAATTTTCTTAGGAGCGTTAGTGCCTCTCAACCTGCCTTATATGATTTTAATGTGATGCTTAAGCCCAATCATGCCCCACCTGATGTGCGTAATATAGAAGAGATTGATGAAATTGAATCTGAAAATAGGAAAAGACTTGAGATTAAAATGAAAGATCCCAAGAGCATTGAAAATTGTGTCAATATCAAGCCCCATAACTACTATGAACAGAACCGACTGACCGTTTTCGTGCCCCAAACTAGGTTAACTCCAGAACAGATTTTTTGGCCTTTAGACGTTGAAAAACTGAAAGCTGAACGACTTAAGGCTACCACTCCTCTTAAGTTTGCTACCCCGACGGTGTATCCTCCCAATACACCAATGAACCTTGTTCAGATAGCTCTTCCCACTAAATGTAAAACTCTTATTAGCATGTATGTTCTGTATCAAATGTTTGCTGAGTTTGAAAAAACATGTAAAAAGAGAATTACACCAACGGGAACTACTGAGGGGGAAAGGGATTTTGAAGTCACAAAAGAATGTTATCTCACTGAAGTCATTCCGTTTTTTAAACAAATCAAAGAACATTTTGAATACATGGAAACATCTCTTAAATCAGAGATTGAAGAAATGAAAGATGTGTTTAAAAATCTGGAACTTAAAGGAAAACAAACTGTAATAGATCTTCAACATAGTGATATTGCGAGGAAGAATGCTCTCATCATGAATGATAATTTAATTGCTATGTGCATTGCTCAAGATGTGTTTTATACTGCTACTGATTCATCTTTATCTGCTTCCAAATTTCATGAAATGTCTGTTACGTTAAATGTCTTCCAGAATCGTGTTGTTGAGCTTGAGGGGGAGAATTTAAAATTGCGCGAAGAAATTCAAAATGATGATCATGATAACATGGTCAAAAATTTTTCAAAACTAGAGGTTGATTATCTTAATTTGCAATTAAGATATCAACATCTAGAAGAAAGAATCAAAAACTAAAATGCCAAGACATCTTCGGATGCTCCTGAATTTGATGCATATTTTGAATTAGCCAAACGAGATGAAAAAATTCAAGCTCACACTAACACGATTCGGAATCTGAAGGTTCAAATTGCCCAATTAAAGACTAATAAATGTGATGCGATTGATACCCAGAAACCTCCTTGTTTAGATTCTCAAAATCTTCAACTTCAAAACGTCATTAACAACATTAAATATGAAAATGATTGTTTTCAAGCTGAAAACTCAAAGATCAAACAACATTACAAAGAGTTACATGAGTCAGTTAAGATCACACATTATAAAACGAATGAGAAAATAACTTCTTTGTTAAATGAAATTGAGAATCTAAAGACTCAGGTGAAAGGGAAAATGCCCGTCACTGCATGTGATAGTAGTCTCACCAAGATCGTTAAAACGAAAAGAATTGATAGTGATGCCATTAATATTCCTCTTCCCCTTAGGAATAATGCGTTTGTCCATAGTGAGTACCTTAGGTATCTTAAGGATTGCCTAGATATCCTTTGTGAGACCATTGAAGAGGTTAAAATGGTGAGACCTGCGGACATTGCCATCCATGATGTTTACTATCTCACCAACAGATCATATGAACTCTTAGATTATGCCATTGGTACGTGTCCCAAAGCTGTTTGCATGCATGATAAGGTTGATGAATTTTCCTCTAAGGTTAAGAACAATCGTGTTACCTTTAATGTGCCCTTGACATCTTCAGAGCGTAACACATCATATACCAGAAATCAAACAGCCGTGTCTAGTTCTAATGTTCCCATCATTAATTCTACAGGAGTAAAAGTTGTCACTAATGCTAGCGGGTCAAAGCCTAGTTGCAATACAAGGAATGATAGGACTTCGCCAGCAAAGAGTGCTCAAGGAAAGGAAGTAGAAGACCACATTAGGAACAATAAGACTGATCTGAATGTTATGAATCGTGTTGATTCTAGTATTAGCTCTAGGCGTACTGTAATTAATTCGAATTCTAAGACCATTTGTGAGATCTGTAATAACTCTTTAATTTCTGGTAATCATGATGGGTGTGTTAAGACATGTTTGAATGCTTCTAAATTATCCCCTGTTTGTCATGTTGTGTATTATAAACGTGAAAAACATGTTTGGAAAGCTACAGGAAGGAAGTTCTCTACTGTTGGCTATCATTGGAGACCCACTGGAAGAATAGTATCAATAGGAAGTCAACGCCCCTTTGCTAAACGGCCTAATCCTAAACTCTGCAACATTAGGATTTGGAAGAAAACTGGCAGAACTTTTCCCATAGGAACCCAATGCACTAACAATAAGTCTTGTTCCCCCGCATGTCATAATATGACTAAGGATGCTAGTAATACTTCCTCTTCTGTTGAAATAAACAATGTTTGTGCTAACCAATCGGATCCCACTTATGGCTGGGGATCCACGTGCTTCAGTTATCCATATCTGTCTGGTTTCAAATGCAGGTCGTACAAATCGTCCTGTGGTATTTGGACTCAGGCTGCTCAAAACCTATGACTGGAGATCGCTCGCGGCTCAGAAATTTCGTGAAAAAGTTTATCGGGACTGTTAGATTCGGGAATGATCATTTTGGTGCAATAATGGGTTATGGAGATTATGTGGTTGGCGACAACGTGATCTCTCAGGTATACTATGTAGAAGGACTTGGGCACAATTTGTTCTCCATCGGTCAATTTTGTGACTCTGATCTTGAAGTTGCCTTCAGAAAACACACTTGTTATGTTAGAAGATTGGATGGTGTGGATCTCCTGAAAGGCAGACGAGGCTCAAACCTCTACACTATATCCATTGAAGATATGATGTGGTCATCTCCAATCTGTCTACTATCTAAGGCTTCCAAGAACAAGTCATGGTTGTGGCATCGTCGTTTGAACCATTTGAACTTTGGTTCCATCAATGTACTCACATGTAAAGATCTTGTTCGAGGCATGCCAAGGCTGAAGTATGAAAAAGATCATCTCTGTTCTGCTTGTCAGCTTGGCAAAAGCAAGAAGCGTTCTCACAAACCCAAAACTATCAACACCATTATGGAAGTTCTTCATACCCTTCATATGGACCTTTGTGGTCCAATGAGAGTGCAAAGCATATTTGGGAAAAGATATGTGTTAGTGATCGTTGATGACTACTCTCGGTTTACATGGGTTAAGTTCCTCAGATCCAAGGACGAAACATATGAAATCATCATCAAACTAATCAAGCAGCTGCAAGTTGGACTCAATAAAATTGTCAGATTCATCCGCACAGATAATGGAACTGAGTTTGTCAATCAGCAACTTACTCAGTTTTATGAAGATCTGGGAATTAGTCATCAAAGGAGTATACCTCGAACACCTCAGCAAAACGGAGTCGTTGAAAGACGAAACCGTGCACTTGTAGAGGCCGCACGAACTATGCTGATCTTCTCCAAAGCTCCTATGTTCCTCTGGGGAGAGGCAATTGCAACTGCTTGTTACACTCAGAACCGATCACTGATCCATCCTCTTCACTACAAAACCCCCTATGAGCTGGTGTATGAGAGAAAACCCGATCTCTCCTTCCTTCGAGTTTTTGGTGCATTATCAAGAACAAGTCATGGTTGTGGCATCGTCGTTTGAACCATTTGAACTTCGGTTCCATCAATGTACTCACTCGTAAAGATCTTGTTCGAGGCATGCCCAGGCTGAAGTATGAAAAAGATCATCTCTGTTCTGCTTGTCAGCTTGGCAAAAGCAAGAAGCGTTCTCACAAACCCAAAACTATCAACACCATTATGGAAGTTCTTCATACCCTTCATATGGACCTTTGTGGTCCAATGAGAGTGCAAAGCATATTTGGGAAAAGATATGTGTTAGTGATCGTTGATGACTACTCTCGGTTTACATGGGTTAAGTTCCTCATATCCAAGGACGAAACATCTGAAATCATCATCAAACTAATCAAGCAGCTGCAAGTTGGACTCAATAAAATTGTCAGATTCATTCGCACAGATAATGGAACTGAGTTTGTCAATCAGCAACTTACTCAGTTTTATGAAGATCTGGGAATTAGTCATCAAAGGAGTATACCTCGAACACCTCAGCAATACGGAGTCGTTGAAAGACGAAACCGTACACTTGTAGAGGCCGCACGAACTATGCTGATCTTCTCCAAAGCTCCTATGTTCCTATGGGGAGAGGCAATTGCAACTGCTTGTTACACTCAGAACCGATCACTAATCCATCCTCTTCACTACAAAACCCCCTATGAGCTGGTGCATGAGAGAAAACCCGATCTCTCCTTCCTTCGAGTTTTTGGTGCATTATGTTACCCAACCAATGATAGCGAAGATTTGGGAAAGCTCAAGGCAAAAGCTGATATTGGAATTTTTGTTGGCTACGCACCAAACAAGAAGGGTTATCGAATCTACAACAAAAGAACCCGACAAATCATGGAAACTATCCACGTCACATTTGATGAGCTGTCCGAGCAAACGGTTCCTGAATACTCCAGTTCAGGACCCGCATCTAATCTTTGGACTCCTGGACCAATTAGTTCGGGACTTGTACCTTCCTCCACCACTGATGCTTCTTCTATGCCACCTACTAGTGACGATTTGAAGAAATTGTTTGATCCAATGTATGATGAGTATTTTGAGCCTCAACAGAGAGTCAAACCAGAACAACAAGTCATAGGTCCTGATGATGCAGCTAATAATGAACCACAACCTACAAATGGGCCTTCCATCTCCATCTCTCTTAGTCAGAATGCTCCATCATCCAGTCATACCGATCATACAGATCAACCTTCCTCAATTCCTCAAGAAGAAGCATCTGATAACTCATTTGAAGTGAATCCCTTTGCTCAACCACCTGATGAACCTTTTGTCAACATATTTGCCCCTGAACCATCTACTTTGGCAACCTCTTCAGAAGATTCCAACACGGCTACATCAGTTCCCAGTCATCAAATTCATGAGCATATTCGGAAATGGACAAACGAGCACCCAATTGACAACATCATTGGTAATCCATCTCGACCGGTATCTACACGTAGACAACTTGCCACAGATGCCTTATGGTGCTTCGTTAGCTCCATACTGTCCAAAGTCGAACCAAAGGATTATAAAGATGCGTTGACTAAAACATCCTGGTTCACTGCAATGCAAGATGAAATCCATGAATTCGACAGACTTGATGTTTGGGAATTAGTGCCCCCTCCCGACTGTGCCATGATTATCGCCCTCAAATGGATTAGAACATGATTGTCTACCAAATGGACGTAAAGACTGCATTTCTTAATGGTCACTTGAAGGAAGTAGTATATGTAAGCCAACCAGAGGGGTTTGTTGATCCTGAACGTCCAAATCATGTCTATCGCCTGAAAAAGGCATTATATGGTCTTAAACAAGCACCCAGAGCATGGTATGATACTTTGTCCAAATTCCTTCTAGCCAACCAATTCACCAAGGGTGTGGTAGATCCTACATTGTTCACGAGAAAGTTGGGAAAGCATCGTCTCCACGTTCAGATTTATGTGGATGACATTATCTTCGCTTCTGCAGATTCACTGGAATGTGATCGGTTTGCACAAGAGATGAGTACAAAATTCAAAATGTCTATGATGGGGCAAATGTCTTTCTTCTTGGGGCTGCAAATCTCTCAAAATCCTCACGGTATTTTCATCAATCAATCCAAGTATGCTAGTGAAATCCTAAAGAAGTTTGGATTTAAGTCATGTGACTCAGTTGACACCCCAATGGTAGAAAGAACAAAACTGGATGAGGATGGGGGGCACAGTCAACCAAACCAAGTACCGAAGCATGATCGGATCATTGATGTATCTCACAACTAGCAGACCAGATCTCTTATTTGCTGTTTGCATGTGTGCTCGTTATCAATCCAAACCTACCAAGAAGCACTTAGAAGCAGTCAAAAGAGTCTTCAGGTACCTTCAAGGAATGATTCACATGGGCCTTTGGTATCCTAAAGACACTGCAATGGCTCTCACTGCCTATTCTGATGCTGATCATGCGGGATGTCAAGATACTCGTCGAAGTACTTCGGGCGGTGCTCAATTTCTAGGAGATAAGTTGGTTAGCTGGTCATCAAAGAAACAAATGAGTACATCGATCTCCTCTACTGAGGCTGAATACATTGCCATGTCTTCCTGCTGTGCTCAAATCCTTTGGATGAGGTCTCAACTATCCGACTATGGTTTTGTTTACAACAAAGTTCCGATGTACTGTGACACCAAAAGTGCCATTGCTCTTTGCTGCAACAACGTCCATCACTCAAGATCAAAGCACATTGATATTCGACATCATTTCATCAGAGAACAAGTGGAAAAGGGAATCGTGGAACGTTACTTTGTAAGGACGGAATTTCAGCTGGCTGACATCTTCACTAAGGCACTTCCTAGAGAACGGTTTCAATTCATTCTCCCACGTCTTGGAATGAAGAGTATCACTCCTGAGTCACTCAAAAGTCTTCAGGAGGACAATGAGGAGTAATGGATTCACTTCACATATCCTTGTACATATTCTTCTATAGTAAAAAGAAAAATACAAAAATATAAAACCAAGAAAAACCATAAAAATCTGAAAAATAGAAAATACCAAAAATAGATTGCCTAAATGATGGTTTGCTATTACTTCAGATAGCAACCCGGTTCTCAAAAATGAGGAAAACGAGTCACCATTTTGACACCATTAAGACGATTGTTCCTAACAACGGATGAATTTCATCCGGGCATGGATTACTTTACATCCGTGCACCTCCGAAATGTTGTACGCTTCAGTGCAACTTTTCTAGTAAAAGAAGAGAAGTCTTCTTTCATCCCTAAATCTCTCTCTTTATGATTCTTCAAGAGAGATTTTGTGGTTTACAAGGTGGCTATTGGATTTAAATTTTCACAAATACCTTGCCGCTCAACTTAATGACTACAAAACGTTAAATTGAAAACAGGTCATCAATTGAGGGGGAGCGTATTTGCTCAAAATTTCTGCACCTTTAAAAACTTTGTGCACCAGCAGCAGTGAAAAAGTGTCTCAAAATCAGAAAATGTTAAAACTTTTATCACACTTTCTCCCAATTTTCTTCTAAAATCATTTAAATCAATTGGGATCACAAAATCTCAAAAGATTTGAAATTTTTTGATCGGGGGAGAGAATGTGATTTAAATATGAAATCTGATTTAAAATGTGATGTTTTTGGACTCAAAGGTACACTCTCCCGTATGTGCTAAAGTTTTTGAAGTTTTTGAATTTTAATCAAAGCACATATTGAGGGGGAGCAAGTGTATAAATGGTGAATAAATGATCTCAAATGTTCGCTTTCCCGTATGTGCTAAAGTTTTCAAAACTTTCAAATGGAATCAATCAATATGCACATATTGAGGGGGAGCAAGTGGCTAAGAGTCTTTCGCGTGTTTTTACAATAACAAGTAGAAACCGTGAATTGATTTTGACTTAGATCTGACTCATGAATTGACGAAACACAAATGTTAGAATTCGAAAGGATTTATCCAAGTAGAAAGTACCGTTTCGAGAAGCTCTTCTTAGATGTATACTTTGACGGGTCTAACTTCCTTTTTTTTTAAGGAATGTTAACAACTTTAAGTTAGTTATTNTGAAACTTTTCTAGTAAAAGAAGAGAAGTCTTCTTTCATCCCAAAATCTCTCTCTTTATGATTCTTCAAGAGAGATTTTGTGGTTTACAAGGTGGCTATTGGACTTAAATTTTCACAAATACCTTGCCGCTCAACTTAATGACTACAAAACGTTAAATTGAAAACGGGTCATCAATTGAGGGGGAGCGTATTTGCTCAAAATTTCTGCACCTTTAAAAACTTTGTGCACCAGCAACAGTGAAAAAGTGTCTCAAAATCAGAAAATGTTAAAACTTTTATCACACTTTCTCCCAATTTTCTTCTAAAATCATTTAAATCAATTGGGATCATAAAATCTCAAAAGATTTGAAATTTTATGATCGGGGGAGAGAATGTGATTTAAATATGAAATCTGATTTAAAATGTGATGTTTTTGGGCTCAAAGGTACACTCTCCCATATGTGCTAAAGTTTTTGAAGTTTTTAAATTTTAATCAAAGCACATATTGAGGGGGAGCAAGTGTATAAATGGTGAATAAATGATCTCAAATGTTCGCTTTCCCGTATGTGCTAAAGTTTTCAAAACTTTCAAATGGAATCAATCAATATGCACATATTGAGGGGGAGCAAGTGGCTAAGAGTCTTTCGCGTGTTTTTACAATAACAAGCAGAAACCGTGAATTGATTTTGACTTAGATCTGACTCATGAATTGACGAAACACAAACGTTAGAATTCGAAAGGATTTATCCAAGTAGAAAGTACCATTTCGAGAAGCTCTTCTTAGATGTATACTTTGACGGGTCTAACTTCCTTTTTTTTAAGGAATCTTAACAACTTCAAGTTAGTTATTAGGGCTAGTTATCACCTAAAAGCTGATAATTGATCCCTTTAACTAAGCAAAGTAAACGTGTCCCTAGGGTATATGTCTATTAAGAGTGAATCAATTCAAAAGTGCAACTCACCCCGACATGTGCAAATTTCTATCTAAAACCTATGAGCACATGTTAAGGGGGAGCATTTGAAAATTTAGAAAAACTCTCAAAGTGTGCAAAATGTGTTTATTAATCATAAACACTTTGAGAGAATTTTCAATGATTTGGTTTATGGCGATTGTGGAAAGATACCAAAAGACCGAACAATTTACTTTAATGCATGGAGTTATAAGGATGGTAAGGTTAGGTATATGTTCCCATGATCCACCAGAACCGGAGGGATCTTCCCAGGGACAATCCAATAGATAGATTAGAAGTCCTTAGGAATGATTGAAAAAAGGAGAAAAGTGAGAAAGGGAAGAGTGCCGACTGAGATTGAGCTAGGACTGGAACAAACCCAACTAGGTTCTAGTAATGAAGTCTCGGTAAGCACTGAAGGGGTTAAAGAATTAAAAAGAAATGAAATGAGAAAGGGTGAAAAGAAATAGCCCTCCAATTATTCAACCTTAGGGCAGAAACCGGGTTCAATTCATATGCTACTGATTGCTACTAAGGTAACATCGGTGTTGAAGAAAAGACGTCATGGACCCAGTGACGCACTGCACTAAACCTTCCAGCCACTCAAGTTCTTTTAATAGAGCTTGTTTCATTCTCACGGGGAACCAGTGTAATCTATCGACTTGTCTCTTAGAGCTAGTTGATATTGAAACAGGAGACCCCTCCCTAGTCTCCGCATAGGATAACCAATGTGCACTTATCGAGTCTAGAGCCAAGAGATGCATCAAAAGATCTCATAGGAACACTTGATACTTCTACACTGGTTGTTCATCAATAAGGACACCAAATGTAATATCTTGAGTCCTACGCAGATCTTAGCAATCTGCCAAGAACACTTATGAGGGAATATACATATGTATTTCCCAGTGATTGAGTGGAAACTCCTGCCAGGGTCAACATTAAACAGCCCTGACAGCAGGTCACTTCGGTAATCTCTTGTGGATTACGCTTAGTGTGTATGGTGGTGTTTTAAAAGGTCTACAGTCGTGGGGTGATCTCCAGCAACTCACCTAATCGTTGGTGTACTTCGGTATGTCAGTGAAAGCCCTTTCGGGGGCATCCAATTAGGAACGGCCTTGGTAAGGATTAGAGAAAGTCTTCACACTATGCTGTTGACGATCTCGAAGTCCGAACTTGTAAGTGCTGGTATGTTTATTACTAACCAAGTTTTATGCAGCTCAACATACCAAAACTTATCATCATCACCACCTTCACTCCAGTTCCACATGCTCATACCAACATCTAAAAGGAGCCGTCAGAACTATTCNTCAACATTAAACAGCCCTGACAGCAGGTCACTTCGGTAATCTCTTGTAGATTACGCTTAGTGTGTATGGTGGTGTTTTGAAAGGTCTACAGTCGTGGGGTGATCTCCAGCAACTCACCTAATCGTTGGTGTACTTCGGTATGTCAGTGAAAGCCCTTTCGGGGGCATCCAATTAGGAACGGCCTTGGTAAGGATTAGAGAAAGTCTTCACACTATGCTGTTGACGATCTCGAAGTCCGAACTTGTAAGTGCTGGTATGTTTATTACTAACCAAGTTTTATGCAGCTCAACATACCAAAACTTATCATCATCACCACCTTCACTCCAGTTCCACATGCTCATACCAACATCTAAAAGGAGCCGTCAGAACTATTCAACCATGGAAATTCACTCATCAAAGATGTATGGGCATGTTGGAAAGGCGTATTCCCACCAGAGACTAAGAAGTTGACGATTGATGCCGATTGCTGAAAAGATGCTGATTCATCATCTCATGCTTACACTTCAACATCAAATTTAAAGATATCATGATCAAGGAATGGGCTTCAACTATGCTTCCACAACTCTGATGCAGAAGATCATGATCCAGAAAAGTGTGAGCATGACAACACAAAGACAATCACAACATCACGAAGAGACACTTCCACTCAAAGATGACTTGAAGCTAATTATTTGGATGATGAGCAAAAAGCAATGTCAAAGATCATCCTACACATCAAGGAAGTCATCTTGAGTCCGGTGCTGAAAGCACAAAGTACTTATCAATGAAGAATCAACAACTACGAGCTACAAAAGTATCTACAAAGATCTCAATGCAAGAATTCAAGATTTAATTTCGGGGTGACCTCCCTTAGGGGGAGATTGTTAGGAATACGATTTTTCATAAGAAAGATTCGGTCACCCTAAATACGATTAAGCATTGTTTAGCTCATAGTATCTATAATAGTTAGTAGTACGTAGATTAGAAGTAGTTAGTATTCGTGGAGTCGGGTCGGGTCTTTACCCACTGTCAGCCCGATCCACAGCTCAAGTGGCAACCAACATCATGTACATATAAAAGCCCTCTCCATCCTTGGAGAGGGTGGAACCTCTCATAATCTCATTTTTTTTGGGTTTTCTCTCAAGGTTCCATCTTCTTTCTCTCTCTAGATTTCTTTCTTTCTTTTCTACACTATTCGATCCATACACAAGATCCATACGTGTCTTATGTTTATTTAGTATCCTACAGACATAACGATTTCTAAGATGATAACAAAATAGTTTATTCAGAACTAGTCCAAACAATTTATGTAATAGTAGTAAATAAGGTTATTAGTTTATAAGGTAGTAATGGGGTAATTCTCTGGGGAATAGTGAATCCATTTGTAATATAATGAAAGATATTTTATATGACAATAAAGGAGTTGTTTATAAAATGGTAGTGAATTTCCAAGGTAAATAAATAGAATGAGATGAGTTTCATGTAACCGTTGTTTAAGGTCATGAAAAGATTTTTAAAGATCATAGCATTACTCACGATTTTTGAGAAAATAAATGAGACCACTGTGTTACTCACAATGTATGAGAAAGTTTTAGTGGATCATAAAAATGAATAAATATGTATTTAATTATTTAATAATTTGGTGAAACATACATAATTAGGAGAGGTAGGGTTTGACATGATGCTTTGCAGGCTGAGTGTAAAGAATCGGATAAAACGTTTATAATAAACACCTTTATACAAATAAGAACTAACGCTCTATTAATTAGGCATAAATAGTCGAGAGAAAAATCAAGTGTATATAAGTAGTTCTTAAATAGTATCAATAGTGGTGCTTAAGAAATAAGCAATAAATGCTCAGAAAACATGAGTTCACGAGGAGTAAGGCAACTAATAGAAATTGATAAATTGTAACAGGTTTCGATGTTATATGAAATTATATAACATATGGTGATCAAAGAGTTTAGAGACCATCGTAATCATATACAATTTTTGAGAAATAAGAGAGACCATTGTAATCACATACAATGTCGGATAAATATGAGAGACCATTGTATTCGCATACAATGTCTGATAAATAAGAGAGACCATTGTAATCACATACAATGTCTAAGAAATAAGAGAGACCATTTTAATCGCATACAATGTCTGAGAAATACCATCGTGTAATTCACAATGTTTAGAAGAGTTTAATATTCACATGGAGAAACTCCGTTAAGAAAAATAGCGAAGCTTCAGGAAGAAGCAGGATATTCGGGGGAAAAAATATCTTAAGTACATATAGTAATATTCACTATATGTATACGTATAGTAACGGTGCACTCGAAGATGTGTACAAATTTCCAGATGGAAATTCACAATGCACATGAATAGCATAAAATACAACTAGAAAGTTTAGTGCACAAGTTTATATATAAGAGTGATACTTTCACGGATTATCGGATGAGTTAAGAAATAATTATAGTGCTCCTATAATTATCCTTAATATTATTAAGATATACTCGAGGGAGTTTTTTAGGAAATTCAGGAGTAGGCGCGCATGGATATCGGACAAGACGATGGAAGCTCATGATTTTGAAAAATAAATGATTATAGTCTAGGTTTTTAAAACAAAAAGACCTAGTTCACTATAATTTGTGCTCGGGTACCAATTTATAACACCCCCATTTTAGGAACGCAACGGAATACAACATGGGGTGCTATATATCAGTCACATTGTACAAATATAGTAAACAACTTTAAAACAAAGTCGTTTTTAAAACTTCACATGCGATAATTTATCAGAGTTGAGGTCCCAAAAGTTTAACATAAGTTTAGAAATACATAAATTTAAAAGTTTAAGTCATTATCGAATGAAAATTTTATTAAACATGAGCCATCAAGTAGATATCCATTTCTTTGCGCCGTCCATCCAAGCTTAAGCCACTTACGGACCTGAGAAAATACATGCTAAAAAGTCAACACAAAGGTTGAGTGAATTCATAGAGTTTAATAAGTAATCAGTTGAATACAAGATAATTCGGTTTAAAATACGATGGGCTACGTTGTTATACGCCCTTAATTAAATTGACATGTAACAAATACAAGTCGGGAAATAAGATTTATAGCATTGAGCTCATGAAACCGAACCTTGGCCAAGTTTAAGTTGCCCCGCATAAGGTATTCAATTGCCATTACCTCAATTCTAAATATTATATGTCCATTTGGTAATAAAGGCTCTAAGTGAACGCTACTCACCCGAACAGGCCTGCCTGGCCAAATATGCATATCTATAATATTAGCGTTTACTTACGTAATTAACAGTTCATGAAATTAGGGACTTTGATGGCAAAAGTACTCAATGTCTATAATCAGGTAATCGGGTCAAGCATACCAAAAACTACTTGTATTCAGTTTGTAAAACTAGCATGTATCCCCCTCGCGAGGTTTATAAAACATTTAAATAAGTAAAGGCGAGGCTATAGACTCACCGTGAACAAAGGAACTAGCAAGGAGCAAGCAAATGAAGAAAGTAGACGCGAAAGTTCTACGATGAACCTAAATAGATATACGCTTGTCTTAGGTTTTTGAAAATAAACATCGATGCAATATGGCTATATATTATATAAATTATGATCTTAATTATGCTTGGTACATAATTTCTAAATACATAAAAAGTTCTAATTTGGTATTTAAAAAAATGGTCTTTAAGTATGACATTTACATTTCTTACAAAAATTCAAGTGTTAAGTCTAAGGTTCCATTTTTATAAAGTGTAAACCCTATTTATACTTTTTATCTTAAAGCTGATGGAATTTTTATAAACTTGTTCACTTTCAAAAATCCGTTACTTAACCGTAAGTCTAAAAAATTAAGTTCTTTATATCCCCGGAAAGGTATTCATCTGTACTAACAAGTTTTGTGGTTCCCACTAAGTCAAACATTACCTAACAGTAGTAAAATTATTAGTTTACCATTACTACTCAGTTCTGAAAATTTTAGTCATCACAACAGTCCCACGAAAAATGCGATAGCTAGAGTTCTACAAGTCCAATTAATTCCCCGTTTGCGGCCATGTTTAAGTTAAGGTATTATATGAAACTTTTATGTTTTGAGAAACAGTTGGTTATGTCTGGAAAATATGACTTTTATTGGTTACAAATCTGTTACTCAGAATATGACATGTTTCACGAAAATATTTTTAGTTTAATCATCGGGTGTCGTCACGGGATGCACCACCCCGGAAAATGACCACAATACATAGACCTACATCTAAATATTTTTAGTTTATGTCCAAAATTCACTGATAAAATCAGTTTATTACGTTTTTACCCCTGACCAGAAACAACTGTTGCATGTCTAGTCCTTTAGTGATTTTCTAGTGATCTAGCTTATGTACCAAGCCTAGCCAAGTATGATAACTTACATAATATACAAGTACATCAAATAATATTACATTTAAAATAATTAAAATAAAAATAAAATGAAAATTGATTGGAGAGTTCATTACAAAAGTTGAAGAACAAGAAGATACAAGAACAAGGAATCACTAAACCTAGATTAACCCAACAACACTTGCACCTTTCTTTACCCCAAATCAACCCAATCTTTGGCCACCAAAATTCTTTGTAAAACTTGAAAAATCACAGCCCTTAACCCTCTTGAAAGTCTTATAAAAATCACCAACAAAACCCTTGAAGATGAAGACTTTGAGGAAGAAAAGAACCAAGAACAATGCTAGCACCAAAAGGCCTTCACTCTTGGATAATCTTGGACTAGAAAAATTAACCAACAAAGGTGCCTTAGGTCTTGAGAAGCCACAAATTTTTAGAGAGAAAAACCAGATTTTTGAGTGATATAACTTGGTGATATGATCTATGTGCAAATTTTGGTGCTTATATATGAATTTTGGTGAGTGGAACTCCATGTGTTGGTTGCCAAGACTTTCACCTAGCCAAGTGCCCAGGTGCTCTCTTAGGACCAGCCACATATGAAAAGAGAGGGGGGTGAGTGGGTTATTTGGTGATTTATTTAGATATTATATGTATTGTGTAGTTTATTTTGCTCCCGGTAATTAAAACGTGGAGTTTTTAAGATGCGTAACGTAGTACCGGGTAGAAATAAAATGTAAAACTTGTAAAAATATTAAAACTTGTTTTCACAATGTATTTTAGAAATACAGATGAGTGGTGAGTTCATCGGAGGATTGAAATGGGGTTAAAACACAAAACGTAGGTTTAAATCGCGTAAGACGTAAAGGGTGCAAGGTTGACGTAAAAATGGAAAAAGTGAAAAGTGACTTCTTAAATAGGATTGTAAGGAAACAAAAATGCATAAGGAGTGTAGACGAATATATTCTAGTCGCGGTTGAATGAATTGAACGTGTTATGACGTACGCGGATAACTTCCGACGAAGTTAATTAGTTAAAATAGAATAGTTAAATAATAAAATATTAAAATTAATGACATGAAAATTTTGAAATGTCACAATATCTTTTCCTCCTCATCCATAAATTACTAGTGTAATACCCGTGAGTTGCACGGGTCTCGCGTGAAAATTCATTTAGTTTTCTTTATGACAACCTAGTACTGAATCTTTAAACAACATATATCATCTATCAACAGACTTATAAAAAAGCATTTTAAATTAACAAAGTAAACATATAACTGAAAGTTCAAAGTAGAACATGCATGATTGAAGTTCAAAGTAGCCAACCTAAGACCATTATCATTCATCAATGTAAACATGAAGTTCAAAATTGAAAATAAAAGTTTTAGCATGCATTTAAAAGACTAAAAGCGATCAACTCAAGCATCATCAATGTTGATATAAATAATGCATAAAAACGTTATTTATATTTTTCGATATCTCTATGTTTTGATGATCACAAAATGTAAAAACATTAAACGCAAGATTATTACGTAAACAAGTATTAAGTTAGTTTATATCATTTTATCCAACTAAATCACTTAAGGTATGAATAAACAAGTGCTAAATTCATTTTATGATCAAAAGGGTATTTAATTAATTATTACAAAGTTTATTAAATAATATAAACATATTATATATTTTTGAAAAACACTTTTGGTAATAAAGGAAAATGTTTAAATCATACTAAATATATGAATTCAAATTTTTAACCAAAATCAGTTAGTTTTTCACCAAATAAACTTTCCCCAGAAAAAGACAAAGAACCTGGCCGTTACAGGTGGCCGCCCCCCTTAACTTTAAGGGGGCCGGCACGCTCCCTGTGTCAGATTCTTTTGCCTATAAATACCACCTCAAACCTGGTATTTTTTCTCACCTTTTGCACTAAAATTTTTAGATCCAATTCTCTCTAAACATCTTTCAAAACCCTTTGATCATAATATTATTAATCCTTCTTTCAAGTGATTCAATCCCTCCTCATCCATCCTCATCCAAAGTGCAA
>LBNU01016589.1:1522-28171 GCA_014162995.1 Artemisia annua | reverse complement strand
ACTTTAGGGGAAGCCGAATTTTGTGCATCAGCATGTATAAATACTGCCATCATTAAGCAGCATCATATATAAGATTTTTTACTGCATCACAGTTAAGCTATCAAGCTAAAAATTACTACCACAGTTTAGTGCAGGCAGTTGATAAAGTACCAGCACATTAATCACTGCACATATTATATGAATTTTAGTGCATCAGGACTTTATTCTTATTTTTAAGACCCCTTTTTATTTAACCCAACACGTGATATATATATATATATATATATATATATATATATATATATATATATATATATATATATACATATACATATATATATATACATATACATATATACATATAGGGGAGGGTTAATGTAAGATCAAGCTTAAAGTTGTAAAAGTAAGAACTAATCACAACCATTGGATCATTTAATTGAGATTATATGACATTAATAATTGATGAATGGCATTTTTGAAATAAATTGCAACTTGAGGGTCTTTACTCTTTATGTATCACAATTTATTAATAATTTAGCTAATTAATAAGGTCAGTTTTATAATTAATACGGTGACAACTTCCTTTCAGACGTATGGCACACATTGTTTGACTTTTTGATCGATCCATTATTCGACATTTTTATTTTTATGTTACTTCCTTTTTCTTTTCCAAAGTTAAACCAAGCAAATATGGCCCTCAAAATATTTAAAAGAAACTGTGGATCCTACAAGAATAATTAGTTTTTTTGCCTTTGGCGAGAAGAAGGAGTCTTCATTCATATTTCTTTTCTGTATTACAGCCCATCATAATCTCTCTCTATCTTTCTTCTTCCACTCTCTACGCTACAACCCTTTCCACAATCAACCAAATTCAATCCAAATAAACAAATCATTTGCTACATCTAATACATTTCACAAAAAACTGACCTCTAGATTACTCACCGGAACTGGTATCATCATCAACAAATAAAAATAAATGATACACAATAAAATCGATAAAAACAATGTGTAGAACTTATAAACCTCGCCGAAGAAATTTCCTTAACCAGTATTCATACAAAACAAGCCCGGATGTATCAACGATTAACCAGATGTATCCGGTGTACCGGCGACCTCTTCCATGATGTATCCGGTGTACCGACGTACCGGCCTTGCTTGCATCACATACCATGATGTGTACGGTGTACCGGCGACATAAGCGGCACAACATAAAGCGGCGGCGTGCAAACTCTGGCGACAATAGCGGCACAGGAGCAACAACAACGGATCTTTAAACAACCATGGTCAACGGATCTAAACACATCCATGGTTTTCAGGCATGAAGACTACACAGTGGTGGCTTTTATTTGCCGGAAAATGACACGGGAGAGAGGTAAGAAAGGAGGAAGGTTGATATTGTATTTTGTTGAGAGAAAGGAAGAAGTTGGAGATTGGAGAAAGGAAGAAGTGAGTTAGAGAATAAAGGGCGAGAGAGATACAGATTTTAAGCACATTTATTGAGTTCATGAATTTCCCAATATGCCCTTTTCATTTAATTGCTAATTACATTTTAAATTAAACTATTTAATTAATGAATGAGACACTTGGCCTAATCTTATTTGTTATTTAATAGGTTTTATTTTTATAACTTTAAGAGTGATCTTATTTGAACTCAACTCTATACATACATATATATTGCCGAGCAACCGTACAATTTGGCCTACTTCTTCATCAAGCGAATTGAGTGTGCAAGAAAAACTCCAAAAGCAAATCTCCCGTATGGAATGTTCCTAACTCGTCTCTACCGTCATGTTATCGAGAACTATACCGATCTTGACGATAGCATCTATGAGTCCATCTATCCCACCTTGCGTCCTCTCGCTCTAAAACAAACTTGACGAACTCGTAGTGACAAGGGAAAATCTTGTAGTCATAGTTTTCACGGTTCATCATCTCGACTAGAGGATGACGATGAGGAGGAAGGCACCCAAGGTGTTAGTACCCCGTCATTCACTACATTCGTCGACAACTTAGAGGATCTTGACCTTCCCGAGTATCAACCTCCATCTCCTCGTTCACAAACCAACCGAACATTTCATGAACGACAAACCGTGATGCTCAACTGACAAAAGAGTTTGCATGAAGAAGTGCGGGGTGGCTTCAAATCCATTGGGAAGACATTGAAGAGTATGTTTGGGAAGAAGAAGAAATGATGGAGATTTTTTTGATATAAATAATGCATAAAAACGTTATTTATATTTTTCGATATATCTATGTTTTGACGATCACAAAATGTAAAAACATTAAATGCAAGATTATTACGTAAACAAGTATTAAGTTAGTTTATATAATTTTATTCAACTAAATCACTTAAGGTATGAATAAACAAGTGCTTAATATACTTTATGATCAAAGGGGTATTTAATTAATTATTACAAAGTTTATTAAATTGATACGCGGGATTGCGACCATGCAACAGGTTTTACCTCTCAAGGGATCTCAAGAGGCTTACAACCCACCAGGCAGTGTACCTGACCGATGTAGTATAGTGTAGTGGTAAGTACGGGGGATTGATCGTTCTCCACAGGGAATAGTGTTCGTTAGGTATGAAAAACTACTCTAATAGATCTAAGGATGAGGGATGATTATTTTTTATATTTTTATATTTTTTAGAAAGCAAGTAAAATCTCGGGTTTGAAGGATTGGGCGGAATTAGTTGCTAGCTAACTAACCCAAAAACTACTATTGCAAATAAAATAAAAATAACTAAAACTAAGTGGTTGTGAAACTTATATGGAGACAAATGTGTTTACTTAGATTTTCTTACTCCCTAACTATCTTTTACTGGTTAATTAGTGTGTATTAATTGCGTGGATGACGGGTGTATTCCTTAATACCATTCGTAGGGTGGCGTACGTACTTCCCCAAATCTATAAGCTCCTACTTCACTCCTATGTCGAGCCTGCTAGAAGCTCCTAACATGGGATCATTAGAATTCGCTCATGCATTAAATACAACCATAAAAACCTAGTACGCATTGGTTCATGTTTCTTAAGACGTTCAAGCACGTTACCATACAGGAGGTTGGCCAGTTTTCTTAAGCCTAACATCGATAAACAATCATCCAATACAAGTAATAACACACCAACAACCAATAATCAATAGTTAGGTTTCATTAGATCTGAGCAAACACAAGATAAATTTTGGAGGGCGGCCCCCTTAATGTTTAAGGGGGCCGGCCATCTGATTCTCTCTCCCCGTTTTTCCCACTTATTCCTTGTGCCAAACACTCCATTTTCACACTCCCACTTCCCCTTTGCTGCTGTGAACGAACCAAAACACCCAAAAACCTCAAAAACCAACTTCCAAATCACATAATACGGGTTATTTCGCAAGGGGAAAATTCACTTAACACGATTACCATCACGTATTGTAAGTTTTTCATAACACATTTCATCTAATTTGGTCATAATCAAGATTATGCATGTTTTATCAATTTCTTCAATTTCAAAATTTCTGTCGAATTGGGTCTAGGATTTCCATAACTAAATACTTCCTTTAGGATTAGGATGCATAATTAACACTAGAAAATAATAATTACAAACCCTCTTGTCGAAAATTTTTGTAAAAGTTCATACACTCTGTTTCAAAATTTTTCTTAAACACATTGTTGAATAATGCTATAAAAACTTGATAAAACTAATCACATTATGTTTTCATAAGTTGTAAAACATGAAAATATATTTTTCGACTAATTAAAAATATTTTTGTATACGATAAGAGGGTGTTTGGATCATGACCAAATAATGTCGAAATAAAGTCGTTATAATTTTTATAACACATTTTCTAGATTATAAACATAAACCTAGTAATTCGGAGTTGTCAAGATATATAATTCATATATATATGACAAGCTAGTAGCATATTTTCTAGATAAGGAAGCGTTTGGTTTACTAAGAAAAATGGTAATTTTGAGTTAAAATATAAGCCATCTTTTTCAAAAACAAATTGCATGCATAAGAAACTCGTAAGAAATGGCTAGTTTTACAACCTAATGTAATTATATATACATGTATGCTTTCTAATAGACCAAAACCAATGTGAAATGTCCAAATAGAGCTTGCTGCAAACACAAAACAGAAAACAACATTTTTCCAGAAAATTTTTGATTTTTGGGTCGTCAGATGGGCGCCCCCTTAATTCATAAGGGGCGGCCCCTTAAAATTAAGGGGACCGGCCTGTATTTAAGGGGGCCGGCCACCAATACAGTAAAATTTACTGTTTTCTTTTGCATCTTGTGACTCCTTTTGCTAGTCTCAGCTACCATTTCCCTTTAAAACTAAACTGAATTTGGAATCTAACCACATATTTTCAAATTAATTCCATTTCTAAACATGTTTTCATCCTATATAATCCCCATGCATGTTTAATTGACACTCCATCATCCTCAACCTTCATCAAACTCAATCAATCCACCATGTCATCACCAAGAACCACCAACTCCAACAATGCCAAGAAACAAAAACTTGTCATTATTCCACCAAAACAACTCTTCATTGACCTTACAAATAAAGACAACACTACTCCATCACCACCACCTCAATGCTCATCTCCTAGTGCACCAAATGCTCCTTCCAAAACACCATCAACAAATGGAACCTCTACCTCTTCCATACCTTCAACTTCATCAATCAATGACTACATAAACAACCATTTGTCACCTCCACCAAGAGCTCCACCACCACAACCCACCATTGAAAACACATCTCTTGACATCACTCTCTCATTATCACCCTTAACACCTCTTGATGCACACTTCTCATCTTCACCAATTAATCCACCAACCTTCAACCCCATCCCATGGAGCTTACTTGAAGCCCATGGTGATACTTGCCTTTGTTGTATACGATAAGAGGGTGTTTGGATCATGACCAAATAATGTCGAAATAAAGTCGTTGTAATTTTTATAACACATTGTCTAGATTATAAACATAAAACTAGTAATTCGGAGTTGTCAAGATATATAATTCATATATATATTGACATGCTAGTAGCATATTGTCTAGATAAGGAAGCGTTTGGTTTAGTAAGAAAAATGGTATTTTTGAGTCAAAATATAAACCATCTTTTTCAAAAACAAATTGCATGCATAAGAAACTCGTAAGAAATGGCTAGTTTTACAACCTAATGTAAATCTAGTAAATTTCATGATATATTAAGATGTTTAAAGGGGCGTTTGGATTAGTCCATAACTACTTGCTAAACATCGTAAAATATATCTAGAACGAGTTAAAAATAAAAATAAGGAACATAGTAAACTACTTCTTAGGATTAAAGTCTTAGAGTTGAAGTATGTTTACGTTCCAACATATGTCATAAAAATACATACATCATTATTTTTCTTTAAATTTATTGTGGTCTTGTTGTATTGTTGTTGTGTTTAGGTAAAAATGCCCAAAGCGACTACCGAAGATATCTCCCTCACCAAAAATTACATTCCAAAAGTTTCCCAACTCCCTACTACATCTTCCTCCATTCGACGTCTATATTGTCAAATCGAGGATAGAAACGTTCATGAAGGACGTGTAGTAGATCGTGCCTACTCTCAATCTGACTTCATTGATCGCTTGTTCACAAGCATCAACTTCGATTGTCTCTATGAAATAAATGAACCCATCATCCCTCGTTTCATTGTCGACTTCTATAGCCAAGTCATGGTCCAAACCGATGACCTTGGTGTCGTCTTCATCTCTTTCATGATCCAACACGAATTCATCACCTTAACTCTCGATCAATTCGGTCAAATTCTTCGAATCCCTTTTAAAGGTCAAGCCGTTTTCACCAATGAATGGGATCTTGACTCTCTTCATCGTTGTCGTCCAACCTTTGGTCCTTATCTTTCCGACATTCCTACTCACGATGAAATTCGTCAACTTCTTGGGTTGGAACGTGTCACTACCACCCACAAAATCAACTCCAAAAATGTCGAAATCTCTGAAAATCAAATTCTTCTGAAAGAATTAGGCCCCAACATGAAGCGTTGGCAAGAAATCATTAGTGAGAATGCGTTCGGTACCGGAGGCCACCGTGACCATCTCCCGGCGTGCCTTGCTCATATGTTGTATTGTATCGTTCCCGAGCAACCGTACAATTCGCCCTACTTCTTCATCAAGCGAATTGAGTGTGCAAGAAAAACTCCAAAAGCAAATCTCTCGTATGGAATGTTCCTAACTCGTCTCTACCGTCATGTTATCGAGAACTATACCGATCTTGACGATAGCATCTATGAGTCCATCTATCCCACCTTGCATCCTCTCGCTCTAAAACAAACTCGACGAACTCGTAGTGACAAGGGAAAATCTCGTCTCATAGTTTTCACGGTTCATCATCTCGACTAGAGGATGACGATGAGGAGGAAGGCACCCAAGGTGTTAGTACCCCGTCATTCACTACATTCGTCGACAACTTAGAGGATCTTGACCTTCCCGAGTATCAACCTCCATCTCCTCGTTCACAAACCAACGAAAGACTTCATGAATGAACAACCGAGGTTCTTAACCGACAAAAGAGTTTGCATGAGGAAGTGCGAGCCGGCTTCAAAGCCATTGGCAAGACATTGAAGGGTATGTTCGGGAAGAAGAAGAAGAAGTGATGGAGATTGGCTTGATTTTGCTTGTTGAACAATATTTATTATGTGATCTTTGATTATGGATTTTTATGTGCTACTATTCCGATTTATATTCGGAAGTACTTGTAACTTACTTGGATAATTGCTTGGATGATTGCTTAGGATGTTAACTAGTTTATTAATGACTAATATATGCTTATAATTGCATGAATTTTCACTTAATCTATATATATATGTTTGCATGTTTAGTTTATATTTATATATATATACATGTATGCTTTCTAATAGACCAAAACTAATGTGAAATGTCCAAATAGAGCTTGCTGCAAACATAAAACAGAAAACAACATTTTTCCAGAAAATTTTTAAAATTTTTGATTTTTGGGTCGTCAGATGGGCGGCCCCCTTAATTCATAAGGGGCGGCCCCCTTAAAATTAAGGGGACCGGCCTATATTTAAGGGGGTCGGCCACCCATACAGTAAAATTTACTGTTTTCTTTTGTATCTTGTGACTCCTTTTGCTAGTCTCAGCTACCATTTCCCTTNATATATATATATATATATATATATATATATATATATATACATATATATATATATATATATATATATATATATATATATATATATATATATATATATATATATATATATATATATATATATATATATATATATATATATATATATATATATATATATATATATATATATATATATATATATATATATATATATATATATATATATATATATATATATATATATATATATATATATATATATATATATATAACAGGAGGCGTTACACGTAGATAATGCCACGTAAACGCCACCTCATTGCCCAGTAATTCATTATGTGCCATGTCATCAAAGCAATATTTATAATTAATTTCGTATTTTTGTAATTAATTTTTTGTATTTTTGTAATTAATTTCGTTGTTTTTTTTTTATTTATTTTTTTCCCCAAAAAAACACCTGCATGGATGGATTCGAACTCAAGACCATGTTTATGATATGTGGTATATTAACCACTAAACCAACAAGTTCTTTTGGAATATATTTGCAAGGCCAAATCTATAAACTTACACAACCATTTATTCACTATAACCCTAATCTCACGTAACAAAATCATCTCAGTTCATTCATAATATAGTTTTTCTCAATACCCTAATATCATCTTTTCCAATCGCATCCAGGTATATATACTTAATCAACAATTTTCGATTACGTTTTTAGTGAACTAATAGTACGAATACTATAAATATTAACAGATCTTTCCTACTTATGGGTATTTTTATTTGCTTAAAAGTGTCATTATGGTAAACCTTCACCTTTTCCTAATTATGGGTGTTTGGGATTTGCATCTTACTGACTTTTGTATACTTATGGTTGTTTGTATTTGTTACAGCTAATAATGCAAATGTCATCTGTTTAGAGACACAAGGGTTTCCGAATGTAATCAAACAAATAATATTCCCCTCTATTATTGTTCAACCTGGTGTCAAGTATCAGGAAAGTATGCTATCTGAGTTCTCTATCGTGTAAGTTTTTTGTTTTGAGTTATGTTTAGAAGCTATATTCTAACAAGTTTGGGAACATCGTGTATATGGTTTGGAGATTTATCAGCCTGGTCATGAACCCAATAACGGATTAACTTGGCAAATGGCAAAGAGGAGAGGTGATAATGTTTTAATGTGTGTTACTTCTTTACTACAGATAGGAAAATATTGCCATGTTACTAGAACAAATATGATTCTGAATATTTGAATTGTTGATTGTAGATGCAAGTTCATAATGAATGATAAGTGATTATGTCATTTTGGTGCTTTTGTGTGTGTCTCTTTATTTATTTCTACACTAGAGTATTGCACGTACGAGTTAGCACATGGATGGTAACTTGGTTGGTTTTCTCTTTCAGGGAACCTGCATTTCGACAGCACTCCATTGGTGAGTGAACGCGAGAAGACATTGTGGTAGGATTTTAAAAATAAATCACGTAAATGCTCATGTCTCTTTCTTCTTTTAGTCTATACACACCTTCATCCACGGTTCTGCACACACATATGCATGCTTGTGCCACAAATATATTTTATGTGCTGCCTGCTTAATAATAATAAGTTTATTGTTATTTCTGTTTGAATATTTTCAGCTTGGTCTTGGATACTATAATAGTTCAGCGTGACTACCAGGTTTTATGTCCAAAGGAATGCGTACATATATTGCAAGAAGGTAAATATGCAGTTTAATGTTTAGGTTTGTATTGCACCGTATGTTGCTGATCTGTTAACTTTTTGTTGACACGGTGTTGCACATATTTTTTTTCAGCGAACTTTGGTCGTTGTTTGATTTTGTATTTCCTCGAAAGTTGGGTGTTTTACGTGAACATGAGCTTGCTTCAAAGAATCAATATAGAATCATCGTGAACCGTAATGTTTTTGTAACTGTTACATCTAAGCTTCGATTATGTGTTTTTATTGTAGAGGCTGAAGTTAATCCACAACAATAAAAGAATACAATGAGATGAAGTTAAAGATTGTTGCTCGGTAGGTACGCATTCAACGGGGTGAAAAACTGGGCACTTTAGCGTATGTACATTTAGCGCTAATTACATAATGGTTTATTTTGCAGCCATTTTAAACAATATGATGGTTAATGGTTATTTTAGTTTTCAGTTAACATAGTTTTTTAATGCATTTGTACAACTAAAGAAAATGTGGAAGAGCCTTTGCTGTCCGTGGGTGTAGATAAAGTAAATTCAGACACTCCTGATGGCCAAGGAGAAGGGTCTGATACTAACACTGGCGACACACCATTTTCTTTAGGAAGATCTCCTTCACAAAATGGTAACTCTGGTGTCGAGAAGACATCGGGCACTGGTGGTCTGGGAGAGGGTACTCCAAAGGTGCGTTTTTTTAACTGTAATTATGATTTAACATGTAGGCTCTCTGGGTATACTTATG
The DNA here is from genome assembly GCA_014162995.1 of Artemisia annua. Classification (NCBI taxonomy): domain Eukaryota; kingdom Viridiplantae; phylum Streptophyta; class Magnoliopsida; order Asterales; family Asteraceae; genus Artemisia; species Artemisia annua. The sequence goes on along the minus strand of LBNU01016589.1, from coordinate 18,622 downwards.
TTTAAACGATATTGCATAGTGAGGGGTATTTAAGTTTTCGGGTCAGATGTGTTATTGGATTGGAATGTTGTGCCCAGTGGTAGAGAGCCACAACTTTTCTCACAATTATATGTGTACGATACAGAAAATGAGGTGGGTAAACGAACACCCCCAAAGTTTACTGACCAATACCGTACCAAGTTTGTAAACATCATCAATATATAAAACATAGATGGAAAATATATTTTAGTCTAACTTTGTTGTTCTGTGACATATATGTAGATTCGACCAGATCGTCAAACCTTGTATTGGAGTGCTACATGGCCAAAAGAAATTGAGTTACTTGCAAGGCAGTTCCTTTATAATCCGTACAAAGTAAGTGCCCTTTCTATTTGGTTAATGATTACCGAGCATGTTGATATTATGACCGAGAATCAGACGTATAACAACTGAGTATATCATCATTTTTATCCAAACTATTTCATGCTCACTTAATGTATACTCTTGACTAATTTGCTCCTATTATTCAGATTGGTAAAGCTGTAGGATAATATCATGGATGGTAGTCGAATTTTGATATTTATGGACACTAAAAAGGGTTGTGACCAAATTACACGTCAACTCAGGATGCATGGTTGGCCTGCTTTATCAATTCATGAAGACAAAACAGACGTTGCAGCTCGTGGGTTAGGTACGTTTAGCGCAAAACCACTTAATCTTTTTGCAATTACATTACTGATATGATTGGAGAATCTCCTGCTCGACTACGTGAAACAGTAAATCTTAATTCATTTCAAGCTTTTGAGCGATCAAGACATGTTCTCTGATGATATATTTGGAGAATCTCCAACAGGAATACGAAAATCTGTAAGTGACACATAACTATTATACACATGCTCCATTAAGCTTTAATTTCGGAGATATGAGTCTGATGATCCCTTTTTTCAAGGTAAAGGTGATGGTTTGACCGTTCAAAGAAGTAGGCTTCAGGATAGGTGGGATGATGCAGATTGTTACTACAGTAAGTGTCATATATGACTTTTTTTTTGCTATGGTATAATAGTATTTATGCTGTATCAGATTTAAAATCTACAAGGTGTTAACTTTAAGTTGGTCTATGTCATCTGCAGGTTACCGTTTTGGGCGGTATGAAGTTATTTTTGCTCATGGTAAAGGTGTCTTTTCACTCGAAAGCACACACTTCTTGATGGGCGGTATGAAAATATGTGTTAATGTTTCAGTGCACTCTTATTCCATATTATTCTGGAGGTCTGTATATCACTTACTTTTTGATATAAAAACTATCGACAACCGCTGTTTCTGTTTTGATTAATTTAATATTTAAATCATGAGCAACATATTTTGATTATTGCTAGAGAATTGAGTATTGCTAGAGGGTTGTTTCTTTCCCAAACAAAACAATATCAGAATAATATATATATTTAATTGATTTATCTCAGGGGGAAGTTCAAATGCTGGGATATTGTGTTTTGTAGGACTGATACCAAAATTGAAAATGGAAAGGAAACCGAGTGTGTAAAGGTTCTCAAACACAAAGACGTGCAACACTCATTGTTTTTCCTACGTTCCGTCCTAGGGAGGTGCTAGGATGTGCTTAGGAAAATGTGGCGGCCAAGTACATATGTGGTTTAAACCTGTAAGATTTTGTATGCAGCATTGCAGCTCTTCTGAAAGGTCCATGAAAATAAATGGCGGTGTTAAATAGTGTGTGTTGGTTAAACATTTTACAATATGCACCATCACCTTCCACCGGGTTTTGTCACTTTTACATTTGCGTGGATTAAACATTTTGACTTCACCTTTAACTTTTTAGGCTACTGACGAAAAGACTCGAATAAATCAAGTATAACCAACACGCGGCAATTTGAGATAACAACATTGTATAGGTTGCAGGTACATTATGTGCTTCTTCTCACTCTAATTAACTTGTTTATATATATATTGCCAAAATACTTTCTAAAGTGTGTAGGTTGCAGACTTGCAGGTACATTCTGTATTTTCCAAATTTATGTTGGGTTATTCAGCATTGAACATCAAATACATTAGCCGTTTTCAACCCTTTTTTTGTAGTACTGAATAATATTTTACCTTGTGTTGTATATATAGTTGATCTACAAGATGCAAACGCAAAGTACTGATTTATCTTAAGACAGAGAACCATTTGTTGAGGTTGATCAGCTACCACAAAAGTAAAATTGACTTTCACATAATCAAACGCTCTAACAATATGAGGCCTTAAATGATCAGTAAGTTACGCACCTAAAAACCACCATAATCCTACTGGTCAGTTGTGTTAGAAGTGTGTGGTTTGGTGATGCTACTGTATGTGCTTCCTATCTAAGACGGGTATTGTTAGCAATTACAAAAACCTTTTTGACCCGTTTTGTATTTAGCCTTTTTAGTTTATATATTTAACAGAAAACAAAACTCAAACTGACCTAATCATAAGGAAATGGGTCAACATGTCACCCCTTTACTCAAAACAATCTTATTTTTCAGTTTGACCCGTTTCAATTTTATTGCCTTTTAGTTACCCATTTGACCTGTTTCTGATAGTACCAAATATGCAATAATCATTGATTATCAATCAAATATTTTGGGAAAGCGATTGGGGTGGTTTTTAAGAAAAGTTCAATGTCTTATTTTCCGACCCAGTTGGCATGTTTTAGATACAAATCGTAACACTTTGGGTCACTTTTGACATTATGTGTGTGTTCTTGGTCACTTGTGTATAGGTAGTGGAGTTTTAATTGGATGCTTGGTTGCTTATAGAAGACTACATTTGGTTATAAACTGATATGAGATGATTGGAGATAATGGTCTATAAGGAGAACAACAGCCAAATTGTGTGCACAACATTGTGACTAATTAAGTTCCCATGAGATACTTCCTTTTCTCCTATGATTGTATAATAACAATTATGGTACTACAGGACTTATGTAAACACTATCGGTGGTATACATCTTCTTAATGTCTATCATAGTTAGTTGCTCAAATAAAGCACGTTCATCAAATGTTATAAAGTTAAAAATTTGGATTTCGTTTTGATGTGTTTTCTATCATGTTTTTCGGTGCCTAGATCACATGCGTCGCATGGAAGGAAGGCCCTGTTGAGTTCAGTATTGGGCGCAAACGTTTGGTTCCCTTTAGGTGAGTTATCATGCCATGTTAATGGGCTAAATCAATCGTTTATAGGTAAGTTAGCATGCCATATCTATATTTTTGAAGTGAAGATATTTATTTGAATGTGATATGTGAAAATAATGTTTTCAAACTCAAATGGGTTCAGTGAGCATGACATTGGAATTCATTTTGGTGTTGGTGGTTGTGCAGAGTTGCCTAGGCCAATGGATCCGAAGTAAAATTTGCCGTTTTATGGGTATGGGACTGTTGCGTCGAAGGACAGAATACCTAAATAGTATGCACCCAATCTTACCAGGAATCTCCTGATTGTATGGCTTGCATTCTGTTTCACCTTGCTAATTTCCAGATATGCCTATTTGTTTTGTTGATCATAGCTGATGTTTTTTTGCTGTAGATATTTGATCATAGTTGATGTTTTTTTTTAAACGGGAGGACAAATAACGTATACACATTTAATTGGTTATACTTTAGACACACTAACAAGATAGATAGGACAAAGAATGAAAGAATAAATTAATGGATTCAGAGGCAAAACCTGAGAACAAGCCATGTATTATTTTGAGATAAGTTCACAAAGTACAGGCATATGGGATGAATAAGAGTAGTAAAGATTGCAATGATAATATTGTGTGAAGAGTGAATCACATATTTATAAGCAAAGAGAGATGGCCAGGGTTGGCTCACTAGCTTAACAATGGAAAGGAATAATTGGATGGCTGGACATAGTATCATAGAGATGGCTCGCACTTGGCTTGCTAGGTCTTAGTTAAGGTGAATATTTGAATGTGCATTTTGAACCTGATAATGGTATTAGAGGGTATATTGGATTAGTCGGCCTAAGCCCGTTTGTGGGTTTATGTATCTTATTATCTAAAAAAAAATATATTCACTGTCAATTGTACATATTATTTTTTTATTTCTATATGGTGGAGGCTTTTTCAAGATTTATTGTAATACCCATGATATTAAAGTTTGTGATGTCGTTCTTAGCACAAAACTAAATGTTAACCAGATTTTAAATGGTTTTGAGAATAAAGACTATAGGTTCATGTTAAACTAGATTGCTATGGAAGAATACACTTTATTTTTGCAAAAAATAAAACATGGCAAACATTGGACATTCAAAGTAAACTCTACTTATGGTTTCAGGATGGATGAAGTAATATGATATCATAAAGAACTGGCCCGTTAACATTTTATAGTTTGATTGTCATCGTCAGGTGTCGCTATAAATTGTTATTACAATATTTTTTTGGTATGGCTATGTAGATTGCAGTGTTTTGAAACCCAGGTCGACGCGGCTGGGTTAACCGGTTCGACCGGTGCCGGCAAAAAAAACAGGTCAAAAAACCCAGGTTTTTAAAACCGGGTTAACCGGTTAGACCCGTCGGGTTTTGAGCGATCCGGGTCAACCCAGTTCTCAAAACCCGACCGGGTTTCATTTTTTACAATATTGTTAATAACAACCCGGGTTGACCCGGTGGTCTCTAAAAAATAAAAAATAATAAATTGGAAACCAGGTTGACCAAGCATTTGAACACATCGAACCGATTGACCTGATGACTCGACTGGGTCAATTTCAAACACGGTTTTCAAAACATTGGTAGATTCTTCCTACTGAGTACAAGTACACATCAAAAGACGTCTTACATAGAAATTGTTGATATGAGATCTAGGATATATATGTTTAACATTGTATTTAAAATCATTAAGCGGATTTCGTTAACTTTAATTTTTTAACGATATTTTTAAAGCTTGCTCGCCCATCAAGCGGGCTATGCTTTGAAACTTTGTTCTTGGGTACCACTTTGAAATTTTGTTTCCTCCATATTCGATAACAGTTTATTTCTTTTCGTTCCTAATGCATTAAATAAAAAATTTGTTATATTTATAGCTTATTTTTCGTTAACTTATTTTTTCAACGATTTTCATAAATCTAGCCCGCTCATTGTTTTTTGGTCAAATTGTCTAATAATTAATAACGGTCAACTAATTTTCATGTTTAACGCATTAACAATCAATCCCTACTTAACTAATGCCTTACAAAAAACTTTATAAGTCATGCCCGCCCATCGGGCGGGCTTTGAAAGCTAGTGTATATATATATATATATATATATATATATATATATATATATATATATATATATATATATATATATATATATATATATATATATATATATATATATATATATATATATATATATATATATATATATATATATATAATATCGCTTGTCCACTAAATATTTTTTTGCAAGAATTCCATATCTCGATTCCTTTTATGACCTCAATACGAGGGGGAGTATACGTCAAGGGGGAGCTCCATATTAATTGGGATAACCTTTTTGATGCTAACAAAAAGGGGGAGAATTGATATAAACTCACAAAATACTTGGATATATACTAATGTTTGTTTTAATGAGTTTAGATTTTGTAATCATCAAAAAGGGGGAGATTGTTGATATAAATAATGCATAAAAATGTTATTTATATTTTTCGATATCTCTATGTTTTGACGATCACAAAATGTAAAAACATTAAACGCAAGATTATTACGTAAACAAGTATTAAGTTAGTTTATATCATTTTATCCAACTAAATCACTTAAGGTATGAATAAACAACTACTTAATACATTTTATGATCAAAAGGGTATTTAATTAATTATTACAAAGTTTATTAAATAATATAAACATATTATATATTTTTGAAAAACACTTTTGGTAATAAAGGAAAATGTTTAAATCATACTAAATATATGAATTCAAATTTTTAACCAAAATCAATTAGTTTGTCACCAAATAAACTTTCCTCAGAAAAAGACAAAGAATCTGGCCGTTACAGGTGGCCGGCCCCCTTAATTTTAAGGGGGCCGGCCTCCATTTAAAGGGCCCGCCACGCTCCCTGTGTCAGATTTTTTTGCCTATAAATACCACCTCAAACCTGGTATTTTTTCTCACCTTTTGCACTAAAATTTTCAGATCCAATTCTCTCTAAACATCTTTCAAAACCCTTTGATCATAATATTATTAATCCTTGTTTCAAGTGATTCAATCCCTCCTCATCCATCCTCATCCAAAGTGCAAAAGAAGAATACTTCTTCAACATCAAGTTTAAGAAGTATTGTAGATTAATAGTGTATATTGTGTAAATCATTTGTGAAGTTGTGTTGTGATTGTAATAAGTAGTTTTAGGTGAAAAAGAAGTTGTGTAGAGAAGAAGAAGTAGTGTAGTAGTGAAGTGGTGTGAAGTAGTGAAGAAGTTGTGGTGTGTACAAGTAGTGTAGAAGTTGTGAAGAGTTGTGAGATTGGTTCTAGCTAGGATTAGAACCCGACATCTAGCTTTGTGTCGTTAATTGGTGTAAGCGAAAGTCGTGTAAGGTTTCTCCGCCACAAGGGAGTTTGTTGACATAGTGAAGAAAAATCTCGAGTAGGTGACTCGGGGAGTGGAGTAGGAGCAAGGAAGGTGAACTTGTGGCCGAACCACTATAAATCCTTGTGTTGTGGTTTGATCTTTCTAACTCTATTCTTTCATTACTTATTTACTTATTCTATATTTGCTTAGTTAGTTATTAATGCTACAATTGTTCATATAGTGCAAGTATTGAACTCACATAAACTAGAATCGAAGTTTTTAAAACAAACTTGTTTTTATAAATTTTAAAACGGACGTAAAACTATTCAACCCCCCCTTCTAGTTTTCCACAATCAACATCAATCTTGTTAGGTTGAGGCTCACTACCCACAGCCTCACCAACTCCAGTCTCATCAACTTGATTGTCCTCGACATTAGTATCCTCAACTCCAACATCGTCAGGAGTGTCAATCTCAGTCTGTATGTTATCTTCTGCACTAAAGGAGGAGCTTACAATTGTGTTAACACCAATATCACGTGCAACCACATCTTGAACTTCAACCTGTAGCGAATCTTTAGTTTCACAAACCTGGCCCCACATAAGCTCGTCCATAATTTTTTCTTCATAATCGGTTGTAGTTGATCCCATGTTGTTATCATCAATAACATAATCATCCATGTCAAAATCATTTAGCGACGATGGTATATTTACATCCGAGTAAACCATCCGCATTGTTGAAATTGAAGAACTCCCGAAATATTTATTCAACGCATTAAGATCTTCACCATAATACTTGGTAACTATATACCTACGTACATATGTAGGCGCAAGATTATAACTATCAATCTTGATTCCAAGAACAACCCACTTAGCAATGAGGCTATCAATAAAGTAATCCACTATCCAATCAGGTTCTCCAACACCCTAAATTAAAACGACATTCATTAAGTTCCAATTTGATAAATACGTATTAGTTCAATGTGTAAGCTAATAAGTAACTCACCTCCTTTATACTTTTGGTAATCAACTCGTCCACCGTATGGCCTAGAAGCAAAATGGCATCTGTGTTAAAAAGTACGCAGTTCATTTCTTCGTTGTCATCTTGAATTGTTATGATTGACTTGTACCTATAAAAAAATGTAAGTAATAAAAAATGGTGCCTTTAAACCGGAAATCTATAACTTACGTTTGACGTGGGTTCGCGACATTTTTTTTGCATGCATCACAAGAATACTGATTCAGGTCGATACCAATCACCATTCCATATACAATGAACCTTGTTCCCTAATAACAACATCTCAAAATTATTAGGAATATTAAGAGCATAAACCATAGACATGATCCATATGAATAACATTAAGTAAATTACCACATCAACGCCATGAGTTAGGCGCTTATAAATTTCCGGCATACGTGTTACTTTCAACTCCTCGGTCTTAAGATACGGAGATGTAAAGATGACCGGATGAATAGGCCTATAAAACAACAACTCAAAAGTGATAAGTATTATGAAAAAGTTATCAAAATAACCAAATACATGTGCGTTAAACATCACCTGTTTGCATATGCAACAGCCTCAACAATCGGAAGGTTAATATGGAATTGTGTTGACACAGTCGTCGTAAGTTGCGGTGCACCTAATATGTTACAATTTGAGTATAGGGTTTAATATAAGTATATTTATACAGTAGCAACCGAATAGTATATATGTATATTGAAAATGTAAACCTCCATATGGTCCGACTTTGCAACACGTCAAGACGACCACAATATTGGTATCTTTCATAGAATTGATCAAGCTGTCTTCGTACATCAAAGCCATCTTCCCCCACAACGAAATGTTGAGTTTCACATCACTGTAGAGTTGTTCATTATTTGAGTCAATATAATATCAAATATTGCTAGTTATTAACATATAGTATAAAAATAAAACCTATAGTATAAAAATGTGTAGATTTTGCAATTATAAGAAAAAAAATACCTCAAATCAGCAATGACGATTTTGCGGAGTTGTGGGTTACAACCTTGGTTCTTTCCAACTGTGTCTTGTAGAGGACCCCATTCTCGAAGAACTCCTATGACATCTACAAAGGCAAAAAGTTCAGACTTACCGCATCAGGAAAGGAATTATAACAAAAATGAACATAGTAATATTCCCACCTGTCAGATATATCTGATTTCCATAACGATTAGTGAGGCTTCCGAATGGCAGAAATGCAAAAACATATCTATCGAACAGATCCGGTTGAATCCCTAAAGGGTCAGTGGTAGTCGTGTAACAAAATTCCACAAAAAAATTGCGATCCAAAGGCCTGTAGACGATTTTTTCATAATAAAGCACGGTGAAATTGTGGATCTTATACACACAACCCTCTTTTACACGATCTTTGTATTTGTTAATAAGCTTAAAGGGAATCTTTGCATGAATTGAAGAACGCTGAAGTTGAAAAGAAAGAAAACAACATTAAAAGTGCAAGAGTTTTAAGCGGACAACATAATAGAATTTAAAATTTATAACATTCACTTACACGTTCATCCAATAGAATGAGATCAAGAGAAAGAATGCGGTTAGTTGTCGGATTGTAAGTTGTCCAGGCACGTGCAATCATAACATTAATAGTCCATTTCTTAGTGACATTCAGACGCAAGTCACCAACATATTGATAACGGTTGCTCATGGTTGTTCGAGGGTAACTGCAAAGATACACAAAATCGTCAGTAGGCAAAGATCATAAACTATATAAGTGTTCACAGTATTTAACATACCTATAGGTAAATTATAAAACACCTCCTTGTAAACAATATTTTGTGTCAGATTATCAGCACAATATCCTTTGTTATCAATATAAAAACGAAGACCAGCACGCGATGTTACACGAGATGAAACAACATAAAGTTGTCCGTGAGTAAAGACTAGTTTTTATAGATACGCACATACATGATTAAACGTTTGACCTTGACTCTTGTTTATTGTCATGGCAAAACATACTTTAATAGGAAACTGCCTTCGTATAAATCGGAAAGGCTACGATGAATCAGTAAGTGTCATGTCAATCCTAACAATAAATACTTTCTCACCAATATGACTCCGTGTGATTATTTGAGCCTCAAGAACCTCACGGGTAATTTGGGAAATGATTAAACGTGTGCCGTTGCACAAACCTCGTTGCAATCCCGTGTTACGTAACAATATGACGGGTGCACCGACCTTTAACTCGAAATTGTGGTTTGGGACACCAGAGAACTTCAAAGTGTTAAGAAATTCAGTCGGGTACATTGTTTGCATCTCCTCCAGTTTTTCGGTTGTTGAACAAATGATATCGGCACTATGAAGAATTTGCATATCACCTGACATACTTTCGAGTACATGAGAGTTAATCAAATCGACGACATCATTTGTTGGGCAAAGGATACATCGTTATTTTAGGTAATGCATGTCATGGATTCTGTTTGGGAGATCTGGAAATGTATTTGATACGATAGACTCGATAGGGTTGTCACATACGGGAATGAGAAGGTCATCTGGAATTTCTATCCATGTAGCTTCATCTTCATTATCAATTGCAACGGAAGGAAGTGTGCCATCTCCCATGGACAGAAGCCAATTATTAAAATGCATCATCTCATCTATATGTGCAACATCAAGTGACGGATCAGATAGTCGCATGTTGGTAGTCAAAACAAATACCCTACAGTTATCCCATATGGCTGATGACTTGTTTACAGTTGAACCGACCACCACAACCCGTGGTGCATTCTTGATAACCGGTAAAATTTCCTGAAGTCGCCACCAAGGACCACAACCTTTCCACCAAATACTTGATTCTCAGCATTGGGGTTATCATGCTTGCATATATCCTGGAAGGTTCGATCAACGGCCTTAAACGCATGTCGATGCTGTAAAGGTGCCTCAACCCAGATGATAAGAGATGCTTCTCGGATCAAACATGCTAGATCTGACACGACATCAATCCCACAACATGATTCATTGTCAATTTCCAAAGGTATACGAAACCTTGAATGTGCGGTTCGACCACCGGGAAGTAACAACGATGCAATGCCAGATGAAGCGACAGACAAAACCATTTTTCCCATGGAATGTATCCACGCGATAATTGTTCTCCACAAGTATGTTTTCCCTGTACCTCCACTCCCGTACACAAAAACTAATCCGCCATTATTTTCGTTAACAGCTAGCATGATATTATCATATACAACCGTTTGTTCTGAATTCAATCCATCATACAAATTGGTAAACAAAGCCAATTCTTCATTCATGTTGTACATCCGTTCAGTAGCAATAAGTCTATTCCTTCCGATATTCATTGATGAGTAATCAATCTGAGGGAGTTGCAGGAAATCAAGCAAGGACCTGTTGTTACCATTTAAGATCGTCTCTAGCTCAAGTAACGTGTAATTTTGAATCTCTCAATCTGTAAACACGACTTGTTGATTGTTCAACAACCTACGGTGCTTGCAAGTAATGTCCTCTGATATATATGGAAATGTTTCTCTAAATAATTTTGCATAATCTGTAACGGTACAAAACAAAAATATAGTTACAAAAAGCTCTCGTAGTTGATCCCCTAACTTCCATTGAGATGCTTCCCTTATTGATCAGATCCATTCAATCTCATCTCCCAGTAAGTTCAATGCTTTGCATGCCGACATGTATGTTGGGCAGATAATTCTATCAACTGTTCGAAGAAATGCATGGCTTGTGGCACCGGGGATGTGGTTTAACAACATTCTTAGATAGTAAATCTCACCCATTGACGGATGAACATAATAAATACGACCAATACTCATTCCACTCTTACGTGGCCTCCATTCTTTTTCCGTGGCATGCCATGTGAATTCGGTGGGATAGTCAGCATATAATAAATGTCGGCCTTGTGGATATATATCATTTGCTCTCATCCATCCTGTAAACTTGGACATTGCATTGGTAGCCCTTTCAAGAACATTTTCAACATCGTCATCTTCCTTAAAGTAAACTCTATTGCGTCCTTCTTCATGGAAAGGAAGCCTTTCGACAGCGATCGATCGGTAATGCATTTCAAAACCAAACAATTTCCAGCATGCTTCACAGGCCGAAATGTAACGACAGTTAAGGTATTGCTCAATCTCATCCGCATGACGTATAATCGATTGGTATGGTGTTCTAATATTGTTGTTGTCGTTGTTGTGGTTTTTTTGACCTTCTATAACAACTGTAGCACGATCAGGACCTTTGTTAAGATAATTAAATAGGTATTTAACCAAGCTTCCCTGGTTACACCATTCAACGTTTATATGAAAGTCATATTTGACAATCAAATCAATGTTATGAGGAACAACAAAATGATTATCAAGCATAGTATCATGTTGACCAACTTTTGCTCTCCTTCCGTTATTCGATCTTTTATAACGTGGCCAACCATCACGGGTAATAAACGTTTCCTCACAATACTCCTTTGGGTAGCCCTTTGTACATCCATCTCTAGACATACATGGACTTGACCTAAACTGGTCGCCACGTGGGCCATGCATCATATGAGTACGAACAACTTCAAATCCTATCGGGTCGTCCACCTCATAAGGTAATTCAGCGGATATGACATGATCAATCTCATCAGGTGTCGAAATCTTATCCTGTGTAAAAAGATTAGAGCATGACAATGCGGTAATCCACGTTTTTGAAACTCAATTGTATAAATCACTGCACATGTATAAAAACATATAGTTGCATATGAAATCAAAAAGGTTAAACCATAATAAAATTTTATAAATACACTGTGAGTTTAATACACACCAGTTTTTACTCTGCCAAAGTGATGTCCTTTTTGTATGTCTTCCATGAGGTCGTCTAGTTTCATCTTAAAAACATGTGTAATGGTGTCTGGTCTATCAACTGCCGGCTGACCAGGTATGTAATTTTCAACATCACGTTGAATCTCAAGCCATTTAAGGTTACATGTCATGTCACAAAAAGATCTGGAGGTCCAGCCCAACGACAAATAGCCATGGCATCCTGATACTGCTGAAGCATATGTCTTGGTCCTCCAGTGAATGTTGAAGGCAATATGAACATTCGACCAAGAGATTGAGTGTTTGTCTCTCCGCTACCAATGCGATCATGCAATCCGTGATACAACTCAGAACGAATGGTGTTTTGGTTTTGCTTATACCAATCTAGATCATGGTCGAGTACAGCTGTATAAGCATCAACGCAATATGTATGAAACAAACGACCGGCTTTGTGCAATGTTTTTCCTTCCTCAGTTCGACATTGAAGGCGAAAACAATAGTACTCGCGCAAACTCATGTATTTTCTCTTGGTCGTTGGAGAAACATTAAGAGGCATTTCCAATTGAAACCCATCTTCTCCATAAGGGAACAACAACGGATATTGCAAAGCCATAAATCTTGGGTGCAACTCGGAACTACGTTTCACGGGATTATGACCATCATCAGTACGACGCTCCTCAACGATTACATCGTGACATTCAGTGGGATTACCATCGCCTGGTACCGATGCAGCTACTTCAGAAGCTGTAGGTAAGTTGTATTGTCTTGCACTACGTTGTCGAGTACCAAGAAAGCGAAGGGTAACAGGTTGCATTGAAGACTCATTAAACCTTTCTCTAGCCATGCGAAAGGATTGCACCAGTGAGTTATTTAAATTAAGCATTTCAATCAGGTATTGTACCAACAAATGAATATTGTTGTCAGCATTGGTTAGGCCGAGTGCATGAATTCAGTTGTCAACTTCATTTTCCGTGTCATATATGTACAATTGGGAAAACCTAGGGCATCCATCAGCATGTGTTGGCAGCAAAGTCCCAATACGGTGATGGTTATGGCCATTCAAACGAAATGTGTAAGGTACATGCCCGTCATTTATTTCTCTGTTTATTTTTCCTCCGGTTGACGTGAAAGAGAACATTGCGTTAAAAACTTTTATTTTTTTCCGAAACAACTTTGAAAGTTCTCTGCCATTATAATCCATCAATTGTTGGAGTATTTGTGGAGCATCATACAGAAAAGGCAATTGCACCTTTCCCTCACTTCAGCACGTGGAGAATTTCGGATTAGATTTGGATGAGCGTCTAACTGTTCTTTCACCGTACCAATATTTGGCTTGACAATGTGAACATGTGTATGTGGCATCCCCAGAATCACAATACTCTCTCATCCTACCTGCAATGGGACCAATATTAGTAAAATATTTTGTATGATTAATTTGGAATGACAATATATAAGGAAAAAGGAACGAAAATAGAGGGTAAATTTGCTTACGGTTCTGGCGTGCCATTCGCTGGACACTTATGGGTACATTAGTATCATTTTGTTGAGTGGTTGTTGATGTCGACATGTCATTTGTTGTAGTCGAGTTATGTAGGATTTAAACACACACCTTGTGTTGTTGATACTTTGAGTAATATTATTAAGCACGCGGAACTTACTTAACAACACTTAGAAGACAGTTTATATGATGTATTGTGAGTGAGTATAGTTGTATGTAACACAAAGCTTCAATATTATTAATGATAATAATACGAGTGATCTTAGCTATCACTAGGGTTACACCTTGAAGCTCTCTAGGGTAATTCGTATATATGTTCTATTGACAACTGATATATGAAACCCTAATCTAGGATCTCCTTTTATATGACACAAGGAGTCCTTTACAAGATAAGTATATTCTAACAGAATCAAATCTTTTCTATATTTATCTTCTCATAACTTTGTACTAGCAGTGGTAACAATATGTACTAGCAGTGGTAATGTGTTTCCACTGCTAGTGTATTCGACCAGCAGTGGGAATTCCAACGCTAGCAGTTTGTTCTGTTAGTTTAATTCCCAACAATCCTCCCCTAAACTTGTGATTCCTCTGCAAATCCACAAGTTTCTTGAATTAAACTTTATCCTTGTTGTTGGGGGGATTCTTCCAAACACTTATCTTTCCAATCATGCAGTTCTCATCTCTCAAATTGATAAACTCTTCTCTGATGAACTCTTCTGTGCATTATAGTACAATGTTTCTATTTCTTCATTAGCTTTTCCTTTCAACTTAGCAGCTGTCCATCCATTCTAATTCTTTAAATTTCTTCCTCTGCAGTGGTAATATTTTGACCTGAATCTACTAACTCAGTTAGATCATCATCATGAAGTCTATCCTCTGTTTCTTGATTAGCAACTGCTTCAGTATCATTGCTTGCTCCAACTGGTTCATCAAATCTCAAGTCTGAGATACCAGAATCAAAATCAGCATCATCTTCAAAGTCTATTCTCCTCCCCTTAGTCTCAGCATATGTTTTGAATTGCTCTGCTTGTGTGGACTGAGAGCAATCTTTCTTTAACCTGAGAGCAATCCTCCCCTGAACCTTACCATCATTTTTCCTCCCCTGTTTGGGAGAATCACCACATAAATCATCACAATCAGATAAAATGGTACAGAGTTCCATCAATTCCTTTTGTATCATACTGCCTTCAGCACTTCCAGATGTATTACCTTCTGGGAGAGGTGCATCTTTAGGCAAAGATTCAGTTTCTTACCTAGTTAAACTAGATATTACTTCTGAACCACCCATATGTTTCATTTAGCTTGGGATTCCACCATCTGTATCCAATCCAAAAGGATTAGACACATTAGGTGTTGCTATGGTAGTGGTCTTATTGATGTTATCTCTGTCCTGTGAAGCTATTAAACTTGACACAGTAGTGATAGCCCTTTACCATACAATTAGCTAAGTAGTATAAATAACACTGCTCATAACCTTTGAAAAATACTTATAATTTTGAGCAAATTACCAACTATCAACGAATTTGAGATGTCTTTACCATTAGCCGTTTGCTATGGACTAGCCAACTCTTCACTGTGAAGCAAGGTGAGTTGATAACCATATAGTTTTTGGTAAACTATCAACCATAAACGGATTTGAGTAGTCTTTACCAGAAACCGTTTGCTCTGGACTAGTTGGTTCTTGGTGTGGGTCAGACATGGTGAACCAATTACCATTTGTAGTGTGTCCAGTTTACACACTCCAAACTCTATATCAGCATACAGTCCAATTCATATATCAAGCAATCTGATAGTTTGATGCGCGTGGATTGCAACACGCACTACGTTTTACCTCTCGAGGGATCTCGAGAAGCTTGCAATCCCCACCAGGCAGTGTACCTGACCGATGTAGTATAGTGTAGTGGCAAGTACCGGGGGATTTATCGTTCTCTCGCAGGGAATAGTGTTCGTTAGGCTAAAGGCTACTCTAATCTAGGTCTAAGGGTGGAGGAAGATTCTTTTTGTATTTTTTATGTTTTATGAAAGCAGGTAAAATCTCTGGTTTTGGAGGAAAGGGCGGAATTAGTTGCTAGTCAACTAACCCAAGTTATCTACTTCTAAGCTACTTATATTTTTGTATTTTTTGGTTTGGAGAAAATCAGTGGTGGAGAATAGTGTTTACTTAGATTTCATTACTCCCTAACTATCTTTTACCATGTAATTAGTATGTTGAGTTTGCGTGGATGACGGGTGTATTCCTAACAAGTCGTAGGGAGTGCGTTCAATTCCCTAACTCTATAAGTTCCTACCTCACTCTATGACGATACGTCAAGCATCCTATCATGAGCTCACCGATAGCAACCTATGCATGAAATACTACCTTAAAATCGATAACGCACATACGATTCACGTTTCTAAAGACGTTCAAGCTTGTTACCGTATAGGAGATTAGCCAGTTTTCTCTAGTCTAACGTAGATGAAACATTCACCCAAACACAATCACAACATACACATCACATGATAATCAATAGTTAGGTTTCATTAGATCTAAGCAAACACAAGGTAAATTAGCCTAGCATGTTGAAAGAAAGACAAGAACAAGCATATATCACACAACACATAGACATATTGTATGAATAAAGACTTATCTTGGATTAAACATGCAAGTTAGAGGGGTTAGGATACCCTCTAAGGTCTGTAATAAACGTATTAGGGTTTAACCCTAAAGTTCTCCACTCCAAAATTCGACTAAAGTTCCCCAAGGTTATGTAAAATAAAGAAAAATCGTTCTATATATATGGAAAACGCGGGCTGACGGCGTCAGCCCAATATGTGACGACGTCAGCTCGGCGATTAGGGTTTCCTGACGGCCTTGGTTGACGTGGTCATAATTGCTGGTTCCAGATCTGACGGCCTAGGTTGACGGCGTCACCAAATTGCACTACGAACTCTCTGGCCCGTCACGAGTAATTTTTCCACTTCTGGACTTCACTTGTTCCTGACGGCGTCACAATGTAGAGCGTGACGGCGTCACCTTCTGTGATCTTTAAGGTCTTTTGAGTTTTTGTTGTTTTCTGCACTTTTTCACTCCGAAAACGCCCGAAAATGCTTCTTTTGTGATTTTCCCTTCAAAAGTACCTAAAATGAGAAAAGAAACGACTTTGGGTGAAATCCAAACCAAAAACATACGAATTAGGACTCAAACCGCCCCCTAAAAACGTAACATTTTTCGTCTCATCAAATACCCTTACACTTGAGATTTGCTTGTCCTCAAGCAAATGCGCTTTTATTCCCAATTGAAAAACAAGTTAGAGGTCATTTAATTCGAAC
>LBNU01016588.1:36277-75979 GCA_014162995.1 Artemisia annua | reverse complement strand
ATAGCTTTATGAGTTAATACGTGTTCTTGCATGTTTAGATATAGGTTTTAAGTGAATCTTTGGTGTTAGTTTAAGAGCTTGTTCATTATAAACATTTGTTGCTTGATTTTTCATTTTAACTGTGAAAATGGCATAGTGATAATCTTGGTGTCTTGTTGTTATTAGTGTTGCTTCTGTGTTCACATAAGCTCAAGTGTTCAATTTATATATTTGGGAATCAATTTCATTGTCTGAGTTGGTGTATTGCTTTGAAAATACCATTTTCATCAATCTTAAGGTGTGTTTGGATCAAGATAGTGCCCTGTGTCTCATTGTGCTTTTGTTGTTAATTGTTGCTGATATATGTTTCATGAGGCTTAGTTAGGACTTAGGAGTCAATAAATCCAGTAGTCTTTTGTTCAAAAGTCAAAATGATCCTTGATTTCTTCTTAAGTCTTAACTGTTAGAATTGTTAGTAGCATAATCACCCAAATCCTTTCACAAGTTGTTAATCTAGCTTAAATTAGTTTTAAATCAGCTTAATATTTCATTTTAAGTCATATTGGATCAAGTAAAGTTCATTAAAGTCAAAGTTTTAAGTTTTCATTAAAAGTCAAAAGTTCTTAGAAAAAGTTTTTGAATAAACTTAAGGATTTCCTGTAGGGTTTAATATTAGGAATTGAGTTTTAAGCTTTTGGATTATTAATATTTGGTTGCTTTTCTTGTCACAGTATTTTTGGTAATTTTTAGTGAGCTTATTTAACTGCTTAAATTTGCTTATTCATTTGGTTGTATTTCAAGACAGTGCCCTGTGCACAGTTTTGAGCCCATTTTCATAAGCTCCTAAAAATCTCTTTTCTTGGACTTAGCTTGTGGTATTTGGTTCTTTGAGAAGCCAATCCACAAGTCTTTAAGTTCCTGTGCTTATTTTTCAATTTGTAACTCATTTACTAGGGCTGCAATAAGCTGCTAGTTTGTCCCATTTCATTGTGTGCATTAGATCCTCAGTGTACGCAAGCTTTTTACAAGCTTTCTCATAAGCTGTCTAGTGGGCCCCAGTGTGAGATTTTTAGCTTTTTGGAAACCTCAATAAGCCAGCTTCTCATATCAAAGTTCATTTTTGGCTTTTGATCAATTGCCCTTAGCTAAATTAGGTCTGCAAAAACCTTGCAGGCCTGCTTGTTGACAAGGGTGGTTTGATAGTGTTTATTTGCTCATTTGAGCTTATTCAGTGCTTGTTGCTTGTGCTTTTCACTTGTTCTCTGTTCATTAATCATAATTGCACTTTATTTTTCTTTTGTTTTCAGTTTCTTAGCTTATTTGGAGCTTATGCTCACTGTTTGAGCCAAAAAGCTCAACTGTCAATCCAATAAGCTCCCTTTTTGCTTAATTTCCATTTCTAAAACTTTTGTTTTTGTCAAAGTTGTTTTATTTAAGTAGTTTATTAGTTCCATAAAAAGAAAAATCAAAAATCATCAATTTTAAGGAAAGTGATAGCTTCTATTTAAGAAGCTTAAGCTTTTTAGCTTATTTTTCCACTTTTCCAAAAAGCACTTTCCAACTTTATTTTTTTCTTGGGTTCCTGTAGTCTTGTAGAATTATTAGAAAAAGTTTTAGATTTATTACTGTTCATTTAGTATTTATAGTAATTTAAAGTAGTTTTAAATAATTATTAAATAGTAATTAATTAATATTAAATACATAAATAGTCTAATAAATACATTTTCAGTTCTAAAATTAGTTTTAAGTTATTTTAGATTTTTTTTAAAATTAATTTTTCATTTAATTAGGGTAATTTCTTATTTAATTACAATTTAGTGTAATTTAGATAATTATTAAGTAGTTTTTAATTAATAATAATTAATTTAATAGATTAATAATAATTTTCTTTTTCTTAAAATTTTCTTTTATTTTTAGGATTGTAAGAATATGTTTTTCATCATCTAGGTATTTATAGATTTTAATTTTCACTTTTATTTTCGTACGTAGACGTTTTAATTAAACGTAACGTACATTTGTAGACTTGTAAACGTTTCCAGATTTCTAGTAATCGTTTGTAGTATTTGTTTATCAATTTCATTCATAATTTCATAGTTTAATTCCAAGTAATCTCTCTCACCAATCATCGTTTCATAACCACTTGATCTCAAATTCGTTTTAAACACAAATTCACGCTTCGTCGGGACATAACGACCCGGGAAGAACTCCTATACTCCTTGGATCATTGCATTGAGCCCTAAATGGTTTGACTTTTGTTGACCAAATCCTTGGTTGACTTTAGTTGACTGTTTCTGGACCAATCATTTGTCTATGTTCATTTATGTTCGTTTAGCGTTTGTTTTGTGTCTTAATGAACAAACGTAAACGATAATGAACAACTCATTTTCTTAATAAACGAAGATGAACAAGAAAATACGTCTGTTTAAACGTTCGTGTCCGTATATTTGTTCGGTTAAAAATAAACGAACGAACATGAACAAGGCTCCATTTGTGTTCTCCGGTTCTTTTACAGCCCTACGTGTATGGGTTATGTGTTATCTATGTAAATAGATCTAGATCTACAAATAAGATCCTGTAACTTGGTTATGCGCAATTGTGGTTAAGTGGATTATAGACTAGATCGGTATCATGATAGTAAGATTTAGGGAAAACCACCTATACCGGCCCCTATAATTAGAGAATACCATCTGTACCGGCCTCTAACATCGCTTGGTATTAGGACTATTGCGCGTAATGCCTTTAGTTTAGATAACTATATATTAGGCCATCAGTTGGTAAAATCTCAATAGAGTTAGGTTGGAATATTGTCTTTATCCAGGCTAAGTTAGTTGTGACATTATTAACCATTATAAAAAGCTTAGAGTTTGGGGAGAAGAACTACCTGGCATTCATTTGTAAATCACCAACGATAGTAAATCAATCATTGCACACGTAGACAAATCATATAATTTTATTTAATAAACTTGGTTAATACGTTTTCCTTACGTAAGAGCATGATCACTTCTTAATCGTTTGATACTCTACTTGTGTGTGTTATTAGTCTCATTTATTGGTTTATCCGTTTAGATTAAACCAAAAATCGTGCAAGTCACTCAGGCTGAAAACCTCCTATTCGCATTAGTTTGGGATTGATTAGATAATTTAGACAAATATAATACCAGTGGATTAGGTATTAACGTTCACTCTTAATGATCGACACCCTACTTACCAATGCACCTACAATTTATCAGGTACACTGCCAGTTAGTGTTAGTTAATAGGTAAAGTTGGCAAAATATAAAGAGTAAAACTTGATAATATAATTAGCTATAATAAACGACACATCAAGTTTTCGCGCCGATGACGGGGAGTGAAAATTGTTTAATACTTGTTTATCTGTATTGTAGAATAGATTTTGTCTTTTTAGTTTAGTTTTTATTGGTTCATTATTATGTAATTTAGTATTTAGTGTTTTTGTGGGATTATATGTTTTTCTGCATTTGTTGAAACATGTTGTTATCCTTCTGTTTGAATACTAAATATGGCGTATTCACCCTTTTGAATACGAGGTATCCTCTTTTCAAAACTTATACAATATTCGACATCAAACATCAATACGGCGTATTCAGTTTACTGAATATAGTGTATCCATCGTTTGATAGAACAACAGTTTTAATTTTTAGTATTCCGTGTTCATGGTTAGTTTTTCGTATTCTCTTTCTTTGAACATATCCTACTGATACTTAAGTCTTTTTTTCAGGTAGTGCATGACCTGGAGTTCGAACAAAGAGCTCGTTGAACCTTACGACGAACCTGAGCGAGTGTTATATTTGTTAAGAATGATTTTCAAGACAACAAGTTTCAATCATCCGAGTTCACTAGAGTTCGAGTTATTTTCTGTTCAAGAAAGTCAGTTTGAAGAAGAAATTACAGAAACAATGTCGGACCCAACTATCTGGGAGTAGATGATGAAAACCTGAGACGATTAGCTCGGGTGTTGCTAGACCAAAATTTGATAAGGATGCTAGATTAGAGTTGTAAAATCAATTTCTCAAGGAGTTGCGTGAATGTACTTTTAGTGGATCAGAAATAAAGATGCAAATAAAAAATTAAAAGAGTTCTTGAGATAGTTGATTTCCATGAGTTAAAACTAAAGTCTATTGATGCATGTTTTACCGACCAGGTTTTAATATTTATAATTGTCTCTTTTACCTAAGGTTTCCCTAATGCACTATCGGGCAGTGTACCCAGTCGTGTGCGGTATAGCTAGATGGTAAAGCCGAGGTCGTCCCAAGAGTTATGAGTGTGGATTCTATCTAAGTTTAGTGTCACGTGTAAAAGGGATTTTATGATTGTAAAGATTAATTAACTAATAAAGGTAAATGACAAAGCAAGTAAGTAAATAGAAGAGAATCAATAAAGGAGAAGTAGTGCTAACCTAATTACTACTCTTGTTATTATTATGATTATTTTTCTATAAGTGCATCCTATCATATCGTCTGGAGGTTATACTCATTTAGGATCAAAGGGTTAAATCACCTAAATCTATCTTACACCTTGTCCTATTCTCGCCTATTGTAAAGACAAGAGTTCATTGGGTGGCGTGAACCTACGAAGATGCAAGAGTTATTAAGTACCTCTACTAACATGGACAAATCTAGCGGGATGCGGCATGGTCAGATCTTACACTCCCTCTAGCTCCTTCAAGCGTATCGCATTGGTAGGTGGTCCTAGGGTTAATTCGCACATGTATGGTAATATTGCTATCACCAAGTCACATCCCCATCGGCTTGGGTCCTAGGGTTAATTCACCAAGCCTCCAAGGAACTACCAACGCTTAACACTACCAGAACTAGAGTGTCCTAAGACTCGCCATGAAAGTATACAAACAATAGACAATAGATTCATAGAAAACTAACTCATAACAATAACAATTTCATAACTAGGCTAACACCAAGAGGTGTTTAGCCACTCATATTCATAATTGCAGTAAAACAAGATTGTGTTATTACAAATGTAAACATGAATCGAATACAAGACAAAGGAATGACTAAACTTATGATTGGTGTGTGAATCCTCCCTTGGAAATGACTTGTATGTGGCTACAACTTCGTTCCTCCTCCTCCCGGAGTTTCTCCCAACTTGTGTATGGTGAAAAGTGAATGAATAAACTCGGAATTAGGGCTGGTATTTATAGGCCCGACTTTGCTATGGCGTAGCTGATTGAGTTGCTACGCCGTAGCCTTTGTAAATATTGACTAGCCGTAGCTTGATCAAGTGCTACGGGCGTAGTTCTTCTTTAGATGCTTCTACGGCGTAGTTATATGGGGAGCTACGCCGTAACTTCTTCTTTGGCCACGTGAGTTCTTTACTGCCTCTATTTGGGGTCTAAGCCGTAGGTGGAGAGTTGCTACTCTGTAGAGCCCTTTAGTAGATCTCTACGCGGTAGTCATGGAATGAGCTACACCGTAGTCTTCATAAGTCCTTGCTACGGCATAGGTAGATGACACCTCTACACCGTAGTTAGTGTAGAATCCGCATACTTCTTGTATTTTCTCTTAAGTCCTTCCATTTCCGCATTTCTTCGTTCCTTTACTTATCTTTGCCTTGAAAACATAATATAAACAAATAAGAGTATATATCGTAACATATGAATAGAAAAGATGAGCAATTAAGGGGGAAATTAACACTTAATTCATGGGCTTATTTGATGTTATCAAATATCCCCCCACTTGAACTCTACTTGCCATCAAGTAGACCTTATTAGAATAATTTTTAAAATGATATTTCCCAAGAAACTGGAAAATATGAGTCTAAAAACTTCCTATGCTAGAATATATCAAAGCCGAACACATCACGAAACTGGAACAAACACTCATCTCTATCTCCTAATCTAAGTGTTAATTTCTGGGTGATCA
The DNA here is from genome assembly GCA_014162995.1 of Artemisia annua. Taxonomy (NCBI): domain Eukaryota; kingdom Viridiplantae; phylum Streptophyta; class Magnoliopsida; order Asterales; family Asteraceae; genus Artemisia; species Artemisia annua. The sequence goes on along the minus strand of LBNU01016588.1, from coordinate 70,104 downwards.
CTCAATGCCCAGTCATAGAATGTATTCTATCATAGGCTTGGCGGTTACACAAATCTCTACCACTAGAGCTAAGGTCGAAACAATTTTTAAAGGCAATATTGGGTGAACACATATAAGGCTTGTTGGTGTAGTGTTGTTAATAACATACTACGGGAAAGGCGAAAAAGGCAATGGTACATGACCGGAACGCCCGACAAGACACCAATGACTGCTCAAATCCTTCACCAAAGCATGATTCATAACTAAAGGGTAGGATAAGACATGGGATGCACAATAATGGTGTAGAAAGAAAAAGAAATCAAATAGTCTTAGCCTATAACCGAGTTGCTACCACTTGCCGTTCATCCAAAGTCCAAGCTTAAAAACGCAAAAATTAGATCATGTAACAAGTGTGTGCCATTAGCGGACGTCATGATGGGTACCTCACTTGGTCTTCATGTTGGCGATTAAGAACCAACAACTTCATTCTTCATATATGACCGAAGTGGCCTCTTCGATACTAATTCTTTCAAAGCTCATATTACGGTGCTATACAAGGTTGCACCAAAGATAACATATCTACATACGGAATTTCACATTTTTTTTCATAACAATAACAAGAAATAAATATATCCCCCCACTTGAGATGAGCTATACATGTACAATTGTGGGTTTCTCATGATATTCAAAGATTTGTCTTCAACGTAGGTGTGATTCTTGAATCTCTTGACTTGAACCTCAAATTAGATCAAGTGGTAACTTCCCAACCATAAACCAAGACTACACGGTAGGCTAAGGTGTATAGGTGTATCGAAACAATAATATAGGTAAGAAACGAAAGGATAGGCTCAAAATGGTGTATCTAGGGGTATCTTGTACTAAGGGTGAGTGCAACAAAGGGTTTAACACGGGGGTCGAATAGTCAATGGGACTAATCGATAAACGCACACATGTAGGTTATTTGGGTGATAATCCTAAAATATTGTCTTCTTAAAAGGTTTCTTCCAAATGTCAAGAAATCTCAATACACTACTCGTCTATGGTTTCAAAATGATGTAAAGGCCAAGTTCTAAAGTTTACAAACTACCGGCACACTCATAATTTAGGTGGATTTGGGGTATAATAGGGGAAACTGAAATAGGCTAAACCTCACCATGGTATTAAGGGTTAATGTGCTTGGCTAAGGTCTATTCTAGTTAGGTTCGGAAAAACATGTCAAAAGTTTTAAAGTGGCATAATTTTTCAAAATAAACTAGAAAAATGGGGCAACATAAAGTTCAAGTAATAATTCTACTGCTGTCCCCCACTTGAGTTGTACAAAGTCCCTTTTGTACATAAAATAAATAATAAAGAGGAAAAAGTAGAATTGGAACGAGAACTTCCCTAAAATTTGCTCTTGAAAATGATAGAAGGATCATGTTGGAAAACGTGTCTTCGCTTCGCCTAATGAGCAAACTTCAATTCCATGAAATCACAAAACTACCAAAAGCATAAAACCTATAAAAGAAAAATAAAAATAAAAATAAAAATAAAAACCTAACTCACTTTCGTAGGAATTACGGTTGCATTTAGCATATGCAACAAGCCTTTTAAACCATTTGGTGTCCCAAGTGGACGAGTGAAGTCTCGTGAGGGTTTACAGGGAACACACCCACAACGTTCATTTAAAAACTAATACAAGTTTAAATAATGATTTGTAAAAATAATAATTTTTTTAAGGTACAGAAGGAAGCTACGACATAGCTGAAATGGGTTGCTACGCCGTAGTTGCTAAAAATCTCCAGAATGACACCTGGGGGTTACTACGGCGTAGTAATGGTAGGAGCTACACCGTAGCTAAGTCCCGGGGGATTTTTCTTGGTGCAAAAGTCCAAAAATTTGTTCCCCAACGCAAAGCTTCCTCTAGGACCTGCAAATTATTAACACAAAACATACCAAACCAACAAAATAAAGGAAAATAAAACGAAAAGGATAATTTGGGTTGTCTCCCGAAAAAGAACTTTTGTTTATTGTCGAGTCTTTAAGTTAGAGTCACTGTCACGGCCTTCAAGTTGGAGTTCATGAAATGGACTTGAAACCATGTTTTATTAATGATTCGCTCATCTTCAAAACACCACCAAACCTTAGCTTCCTTTCTCAATCTTCTAATCCGAAACATTTCCCCTCCATAACAATTCTTGACGAGAGGGTCACAAGTAGGAAGAGTTAGTTTCGACCCGTCGACTATGGTTGTTGAAGGTTCGCAATAGTGAAGTTTTGCTGCAATAGTCGCCGGTCCTCCTTCCTCATCCCCTGTTTCTAATCTTACATCCTCTTCATTAGTGTCATCCCAAAAAGATTCGCTATCCGGATATGAGTTAACATCTTGCTCATATTTAGAGCACAATGGGGTTGTATAGGAGAACACATCATCTGAGATTTGAAGTATTAGGGATATTTCTTCTCCTACTTGATCTGCTTTGCACGAACTAGCTTATTCCTTGTTAAAAAGCGAGGAAACCATATTCCTATTATACATGATCCTTTCGTCGTATACTCTAAATGAGATTTCCTTCTCAAACACATCAATTTTCGTATGTGCGGTTGCAAGGAAGGGTCTTCCTAGAATTAGGTCCTCCTTGGGGATGTTAGCCATATCGATGACTACAAAGTCCGCAGGGAACAAAAATTTATTGATCTTAAGGATGATATTATCCACTATCCCGATTCGACTCTTTTTAGTAGTGTCAGCCATTTCGACCATCAAACTAGTTTTCCTGAGGCTTGTTAGCTTAAGGGACAAGAATAAAGACAATGGCATAATATTGATGCTAGATCCCAAATCAGCTAATGCTTATAAGTCAGAGTTACCAATTGTGCATGGCACGAATAAGCTTTCTGAACTATGGTCCTTTTTGGGTAATTGGCAAGGTATCTTCTCATTAGGTTTGGTTTCTTCTTGCAAAAGAAGTTCCTTACCGAAGTCTCAATTATCATCTTCTGTGAAAACTGCCTTGCATGCCCCAATAGTTTTCTTGCTTTCTTCGATCATGTTATTCTTGTGGATGTTATTGGCCAAATTCTCAATCATTACTTCAAGATTCTTGAGAGATTCGTCATGGTTAGCTAGGCTCTTGTTAGTGGCTTCTTGAAAGTTTTTCAACCATACATCTTGCTCTCCTTGTTTTTCCTAGAATCTTCAAGATACTTATTTATTGTTTCTTCGAGCCTTGATCTTCTTTCTCCATAAGGTGGCCGATTGTATCCAGATGGCCTTGTATGGTAACCGTTACCTTGGAATGGTCTAGCTTCCCCATATTTCACCTCTTCAGTTTTTCTATCATCCTCTTTCAAAGGACAATCTTTAGACAAATGCGGTCCTTCACAAATCTCGCAACCAACTTGAATGGCGTGAATATTCTCCTTGTGATTCTTTATGTCACGCCCCAAGCTTTCGATTTTGTTGGTGATGAGGGTAATTCCATCTGAGTTCCCAGCAATGCTCCTACTACTTCCACCTTCGTGCCATTTTTGAGAGTGGTTCGCCATATCTTCAATAGCCTTTAAGGCTTGAGCAGGGGTCATTCCAGGGATTGGTCCCTGAGAATCTAACATTTAGTGGGTGGAGATATTGATCCCTTTGTAGAAAATTTTGACCACTTGCTGCTTGTTGAGATCATGAGTAGGGCACTTGTACAAAAGATTATTGTACCAATCCCAAGCTTGGTACAATGTTTCATCTCCATCTTGCTTGAAGTTGTGAATATCTTCAAGCTGCTTTGCCGTCCTTGAAGGGGGGCAATATCTTTGGACGAAATGCTTTATCAGTAGAGCCTAAGTGCTAACAGTCCCTGCTGGTAACCTATCGATCCATCTCTTGGCTCCTCCGGTTAATGTCATCGGGAATATTTTGAGCATAATCGCATCATGAGATACTCCCAGAATGTTGAACAAACTAACAATGTAAAGAACATTGTCAATGTGCTCGTTAGCATCTTCCGTCTTGCTTCCCGAAAATGGGTCTTTTCGCAGTTCCCTTATGAATTGATTCTTGATTTTGAACTGAACGTCATCCCCAATAGCTGGCCTAACCAAACCAGGCCCTTGGTCTTCTCGTGTAAGAGCCAAATATTCTTCAAGCGTGAGGTTGTCGATGTCAACTTCTACCATGGTACCTGAAACTTAAAAATGATCGTGAGAAATTGAAAAAAATAAAAATAAAAATTAAAATTAGAAACATAAATAAAATTCTAATAGCACTCCGGCAGCGGCGCCAAAACCTTGATGCAGGTTTTACCGACCAGGTTTTAATATTTATAATTGTCTAGTTTACCTAAGGTCTACCTAATGCACTATCGGGCAGTGTACCCGGTCGTGTGAGGTATAGCTAGATGGTAAAGCCGAGGTCGTCCCAAGAGCTATGTGTGTGGAGTCTATCTAAGTTTAGTGTCACGTGTAAAAGGGATTTTATGATTGTAAAGATTAATTAACTAATAAAAGTAAATGACAAAGCAAGTAAGTAAATAGAAGAGAATCAATAAAGGAGAAGTAGTGCTAACCTAATTACTACTCTTGTTATTGTTATGATTAGTTTTCTATAAGTGCATCCTACGAAGATGCAAGAGTCAAGAGTCATTAAGTACCTCTACTAACATGGACAAATCTAGCGGGATGCGGCATGGTCAGATCTTACACTCCCTCTAGCTCCTTCAAGCGTATCGCATTGGTAGGTGGTCCTAGGGTTAATTCGCACATGTATGGTCATATTGCTATCACCAAGTCACATCCCCATCGGCTTGGGTCCTAGGGTTAATTCACCAAGCCTCCAAGGAACTACCAATGCTCAACACTACCAGAACTAGAGTGTCCTAAGACTCGCAATAAAATTATACAAACAATAGAAAATAGATGCATAGAAAACTAACTCATAACAATAACAATTTCATAACTACGCTAACACCAAGAGGTGTTTAGCCACTCATATTCCTAATTGCAGTAAAGCAAGATTGTGTTATTACAAATGTAAACATGAATCGAATACAAGACAAAAGAATGAATAAACTTATGATTGGTGTGTGAATCCTCCATTGGAAATGACTTGTATGTGGTTAGAACTTCGTTCCTCCTGCTCCCTGAGTTTCTCCTAACTTCTGTGTGGTGAAAAGTGAATGAATAAACTCGGAATTAGGGTTGGTATTTATAGGCCCGACTTTGCTACGGCATAGCTGATTGAGTTGCTACGCCGTAGCCTTTGTAAATATTGACTACGCCATAGCTTGATCAAGTGCTACGGGCGTAGTTACTTCTTTAGATGCTTCTACGGCGTAGTTATTTGGGGAGCTATGCCGTAACTTCTTCTTTGGCCGCGTGAGTTCTTTACTGCCTCTATTTGGGGTCCAAGCCGTAGGTGGAGAGTTGCTACTCCGTAGAGCCCTTTAGTAGATCTCTACGCCGTAGTCATGGAATGAGCTACGCCGTAGTCTTCATTAGTCCATGCTACGGCGTAGGTAGATGACACCTCTACGCCGTAGTTAGTGCAGAATCCGCATACTTCTTGTTTTTTCTCTTAAGTCCTTCCATGTCCGCATTTCTTCGTTCCTTTACTTATCTTTGCCCTGAAAACAGAATATAAACAAATAAGAGTATATATCCTAACATATGAATACAAAAGATGAGTAATTAAGGGGGAAATTAATACGTAAATCATGGGCTTATTTGATGTTATCATCTACTTGAGGACAAGTATGATTTAAGTGGGGGGATATTTGATGACATCGAATAACGACTAAAAATTACGTCATTTATCCCGTTTGTATTGCTCATTTCATACTATTTTATGCGAGAGTTGATACTTAATTGCTTATTTTTATAAATCTCAGTTATTATCGAGCAATTGATGAAAGTTAGCAAAGAGAACGTGGTTTGGAGCTAAAACAATGAAGTTCAAGCAAGTCTACTGACTCTAAAACCAATACGCCGTACCATTCTAGACAGATACGCCGTATCTAAGGACTTTGAAGAATTTAAGACCATTGCCTAAATTTGATGCATGCCATATCCATTCCAACAAACACGCCGTATATGGAACCTTGGTCTACAATCAGAACAAGCCTGTTTGACTACAAATACGCCGTATTCATCTAGGCAAATACAGCGTATCCGTGCCCTAACTTCACAAAAACACCCATGACGGGAAGATATCAATATGTCGTGTCCATATACTTCGATACGCTGTATTGGAAGGCGGTTAATGAATACTGCATAATATAATAATCGTGGAGCCCACGCTAGTTACTCTCGATACACCATATTGACCATCTAAATACGCCGTATTGAGTAGATTTCAGAAACTGTAAATAGAAAACATAGCATTCGGTCTTTAGAGAGATTTTAACCACCAAGTATGATTCTCAAACAATTTTAGGAGATTTGAAGGTCCTGTAAACGCATCCATTCCATAGGAGATCGTAATCATTATAATTTGCTATAATCGTTTTGTTAGCGTATTGTTTTCTTTATGAATTATACTTTAATCATTCCGACTATGATATTGTGTATTGTTACAGAGATTATGGGTTAATAGTTGTAGGTATTAGCCAGGTTTACGATAATTTGATGTTTTGATTTGTTATATCTTGATTTGTTTATATCGATTGTTTACTCTTTCGTAGAATATAGATTATGTTTATCACTTAATACACGTTTATGTGCTTGATAACACATGTAACTAGATCTAGGTCTATAAATAAAATCCGGTAACTTGGTTATGCGCAATTGTGGTATATCTAGGGCTATAAATAAACTCCTATAACTTGATTATCTGTAATTATGGTTAGGTGGATTATAGGCTAGATCTGTATCATGATAATAAGATGTGGGAAAACCACCTGTACCGGCCCCTATAATTAGAGAATACCATCCGCGTAGTGGGAATTCTTGTACATGCATAACTTCATTTTATTCATCATTCATCTTTTTCTTTGATTTCTTTGTCTTAGCTAACTTGAACCTGAATACATAACTTTGTGCTAATAAGTACCAAAAGTTCAATAAATCAACCAAATAACCTGTACAAAAGTACGGATAATGCACCTAAAGTTGTATACAATTTAAGCATTATCAGTGTTACAACATAATATAGCGAGTTTCCCTTGTGTCATTGGGGCCTTAATGGGTCATATATAATGGACTAGTGTCCAAGCCTAATGTTTAAACTAGTTTCTACATATAATGTATTACATTGTGTATATCACACTTTCAAGGTTCCTAAACATAGAATGACAATCACTTTATAAGCTAACAACATGGTTGTTTCTTAGGTATGCATCAAAAGTGAGCTCCAACCGAACGACTGAATTGTGGATAGTGGTTGCACTAAGCACATGACCGATAATAAAGTATGATAGTGGTGGTGTTACAATTACTAAGGTAAATAGCACTATAAGTAAAAGTGGTACAACATTAGTATAGGACATATGAGAAATGACCAATATACATGCAAAATAGGAGATAAAACTAAATCTAAATTTGTCTTGCATCCATAGTAGACAAGTTCACTTTTCGGCATATGAGATCATGACATGCTAACATGCAACTAATACAAAACTTAGGGCCCGTTTGGTTTGTTTCTAGGAATGAAAATTAGTATCAAATTTGGTTTGGGGTAGAATGACAATGGATATGAAAAATTGTATAATTACGATTGTTTATGTTTGGATGACAAATTATGGTATGAAAAAGTGTTTAGATATTTGAGTTTTGTAGTGAAAAAAAGAGGGGCCCACGAGAATGGATTACATAGACACCAAATTAGTGTGTACTGAATCTATAACTATGATATACCCATTTTATTTCCGGGCCTATTAAACAAGCACCTTGAATCAGAATGAAATCCAAAGACCCATTCCGATTGGGGATACCAAACGCACTCTTAGCTTCAAAGAGCTAGTGAGAAAGCTGCTAAAACTGAAATTTATAATAACTTTTGTGATGCATGTAAAGTAGAAATACAAGCTAATGCAAGCCAAAGGTCAAAAACATGATTCCTACTAAAAAGAGTCTTAAAGTTATTACATGTAAATTTGTTTGGTTCATCGTACATTCAAAGTTGCGAAGATAACTTATATCGACGTATTTGGAATAGAATAGTATTCTGCAATCATATCATGTATCCGGTCATAATTTAATTCCAAGCGGAGAAAACACAAACAGATATATAATCTCCTGCGGATAATAACGTACTTATAATCAATGATTTAAAAGCATATATATAATATCCTGCTTGAGGTCTTTGCATGATAACATAGAATAAAGACATCACCCGAGATTTTTAATATCGGGATCTTATCAAAAATTATTTTCGTCTTTGCAACATTATGATCGTGAAATTAGTTCGGGATCTTAAGATCCTGCTATAGTGTCATTTTCTGAATAAACATTGTAAATTATGCAAATCTACACATTATTATATATCATATATCATAAAAATGTATGTCAAAACTATAATTACAAAGTGTTTAATACAATTAGCCTCTTTATTTTCATATTATACAAAACTTAATACCTAAATTTGTAGTTTTTTAGCTTCTGATTCGAGAAAAGTAAGATTGAGTCGATCGAGATCTTAAAATCCATGGTTAAGATCGAGATCCTATTAAGATCCTGTCTTGCAAAGATGCTACATAGGATTGGTATCGTTTTTTCTTTGTAGTATCGTAAAATTCTAGGATCAGAATCGGAATCTTAACAACCATGGTCATCACCCGTTGATGAAGGTCTTTGCATTGATGGCACTAATTAAATAAACTTATCTTATAGTAACATATGACCATTAAGACATGGATGCGTGATGGAGCTATGAGCCTTTTCCGCACGATCATCCACTTATTGGTTTTCAGTAACATCATCAGACAGGCCGCCCATCGAATGCAGAAACTTAATTTGACAATACCTAATTACCCAAACCTTCTTTAATGGTTTTAAGATTCGTTTTGGTTGGTTCACAATTTTGACTTTACATTGAGCTCAACACAATCTTACTGATAACAACCTTCTTTTATGTTAACAGTCACAATATTAAACTTAAGACATATCGTGTCACTTAGCTTGGCTAAGTGCTATGAAAGAATAATAACTAGCAACATGTTTATTAGGTGTTTGATATTCTTCTAATTCAAATGCCAAAAATTCTAGGCCATATAAATAAAACTTGTAGGATATACATTTGTTTTATAGTATGTTTCCTTATGTATAATCTGTGTGTGAGTCTGTGAGATGGTTATTTATTACTAGATACGTTGATTGATTATTAACACAGTATATTGATAAGAATAGTTATTTATTTTGTTCTTATTTGCGTCCTTCATTCTAAGTAAGCTTTACAAATAAGATACCCATATGCATTCTTTTGAGGTCAGGACCTATATCTATGCTCTTATCTATTTCCTATCTCTTCATTTCACTATATAAGATACTTATCGGCCTAATTTTGTATGCTCGATATTTGTTGCCAGGCCAGGACAACGTACGTGGATCCCTCATCAAGTTCAATTTACTGCAAACTTACGTGGATGAGAAAACGTGTTTCCTCGTATATATTCTCCTTTTAACTCTTGAAGAAAAAAACAGCTCATGTATATGCCGAGATTGAGTACGTTAGTTATGCAACGCGTGAGACTCGAGCCAAATAGTATGGCAAGGCGGAAAGTTAACTGAACAAGGCAGCCATATATCACAAAATCTCGTGCTACTAAAAAAGCCTCTAAACTCCTCTCTCATGACACTATTGCCTTGCTCATGGGGACGGTTTGCACACCACAACAAGTCAAACAACCAAAATCCTAGGAACTCGAGTTGCATTTAATTTAGCGAGTAATCTACAAACCGCAAAATAAATAATTCGTAACTTTGCTCAAGCTTAACCTGTTTTTGTATCTTCTCTTTTAAACGCCTAGTTAAAGAAAACAACAAAGATATGGAGTACGTAGCATTTACGAGTCAAGAATTACTTTAACAAATATCTGAGGATATATGGTTAAAAGCTTTTAAATTACGCACTTCTAGATCGAATACCGGCATACAATGATTGATAATGAGGTATACATGAATAATTGAAGGGAGAATAAATTCCATATTAATAAAATAAAATGACTGATTGGATAGATGCCAATACTCATATAAACCTTATACTCACACCAGATATAAGTTCGAATAAATGAAGAAGAATAAATTATAAAAGCAATGGCCCTACCCATATTTGCATGGGTAGTTTGGTTCCAACCCGAGGACTATATAATCACTTTAATATTTGGAATACTTGCAAGTGTTGCAAGTATTGCACAAGTATGGATTTATGACTATTTCTTTTTTATCAAAAATTTTATATCAGTTTCACATATTTATGAATTTTATTTATTAACTTCAAATAATTGTACATTTTGAAGTTAAAACTAAATAAATAAAAAATAAAAAATCCATTGAGCTAATCAAATAAAAAACATAATCAAGAAGTTCAATCTACTCAATTATATTCTACAACCTTATGAATATGTACGTTAGCGTACAAACATCATGACTCATGAAATGTATAGGATAGAATGCTTACATTTGTTATTGTGGTACTTGAAAGTTATTATTATTATTATTCGGGAGCATTTGCATATCTTGCTTTTTATTTATCTTTGATCATGTACGATAAATTTGGTCTTTATCTGATTACAAAAGAATAACGTCCTTTATGGTATTGCACTTTTTGTATAAAAAAAGGAGATGATCTAATATTTGTTATATTCTATATACTAGACGTTTCGGATATGCTTAAACGAATGGCGACTAACTGGAGCAGTGAGGCCGAGCTAGATTTTTTACAAGAAGTTGTTGATGTAACTAGTAATAAAAATGAAAGGTATTTGAGAGGTATTATTTACCTTCCAAATGTATTTGAGAAAGTGTGTCAAAACGAAGCCACCAATGTTTCATTTAAAGCTTTTTCTTTAATGACAGGTTTTTTCTTTTTATTTATTTATTTATTTATTTATTTTTTTAATTCCAACAAGTATGTGTCAAACATAACTATAGCCAACAATGTCAAATTGACAATCTAATCATGCTAAAACTCCAAATCTTCAACATACCAGATTATGAATTTTATAAACAGTGCAACCATTTGTAATGTGTCAGAAACAACTGTATGAAACTGAGAAAACAAGTATTTGTCATACCATGTTTTCAGCCAAGTTTAAATCTATTAAAAATAGGCACCTAGAAACATCACCAAACCAAGTTCGAACTTTATTAACCACGACCAAAAAAATCAATTCATCAATGATCAATGCATCTCCTTTTTCTAGAGGGGACAAAAATCAACACTTAAATTTAGTTGGCATTTGAAACATACTCCACTACAAAATTATTTACATATTAATGTTATTGTCTAACCGTAATGATCTTTATCTATACTACTTATAAAGAAAAAATAGTCAAAATGAAAAGTTGAGTTTTCAACACTTGGTCATATGAGAGATAAAAATAATATAATTAATACTCTTATTAAAACACCTCATTACTTAAAAGTACAATGATTTATTTACATTGTACAACCAATTAAAAGCATATCTACCAAATTAAATGCAACCAATTAAAACACCACTTACTAAAAAGTATATAATAAAATTTTCATAATGTACAATTTAAATAAGCTACAACACAATCCATATGAAATAACTAAACACACTAATTAATGTTATTTTTAAACACCCTAAAATGAAAAGTACATGTTATTATAAACCGGGTTGACCCGGGACGCTTCAAACCCGGCGGGTTGACCCGGTTTAATTTGACCTGTTTTCGACCCAACCTAGCAAGTTGACCCGGTTTAAATCGACCAATTTTTCGACCGGAACGGTTAAATCGGTTGAACCACCCGGGTCGAACCGGATTTCAAAACATTATGTTTAATTCCCTAATCTTCAAACTTTTATTATTTTTCGTTTATAACCTATAAACTTTTTTTATCAATAAACTATTTGTCGCTATAAAATCCCGTTGCTATGCACGGGTACTCGTCTAGTCTAACTAAAAATACTCATAACGTTTGATAAACTTGCTCATAAAAGAATTCAAAAAGTATTATTTTTCTTATAAACTAGTTATAATGCCCGCGCACGCGCGGGTTTTTAAAAAAAAATTTTGAATGATATATTTTTATTTATAAAAAAACAAATAATTTAATTTTTATTTTGTTTGATTTATGATTTTTAATTGTAGTTTTTTATGATTAAAGATAATCATTTAAATCTTATCTATATTTTTTGTATTTATCTTCTACTTGTATAGTATATCAACAAAACGAATTTAAAAACTTATAAATTAAATAATAATTAACATATTACCTAATAAGGAAATATTCTTTTTTTTCAAAATGACAAAGTACCCACCAGGGGTTTTGTTTTATTATATAAGAGATTTAACACTAAATGCATATTTTTTACGTATATTTTTAGTTATCACTGTGTCGATCAATGCTAAAATATGTGATACATTATCAACGTTGGTTAACAAAAATTTAGCTTTTCTTAGACGTGGATTTTGGTCATTATAAATTGTATTGAGTCCTATTCGTATATGACGTTATAAACGTGCTTGATATGCAGCTTTTTTTTAGTTCTAAAAACCTAAGTTGCACTTAAAAATTTGAAACAATACCCATTGTAATAAGAAAATATACAATAAATGAGTATTACTCCGTATTACAAAACAAAAAAACTTAAATATTGATCAAAGATTAGATATAAAATTCTGTCGACTTTAAACTGTAATAAAAGATTATTATTTTTTTTTATTTTTTTTTTATTATTATTATTTTTTTTTTCTTTCAGGTAGACATTTTGGAAAAGCGAAATATATGATTGATGAAATTCCTTTATCATATGTAGCCAAGAAACGCATAATTTGCTAATGATAAAATATCTTTTCACCAAAATTATGCGCATTTGATTGTCATATGTAAAGTCTTCTAGACCTGAGAATATTGAGTATGGGGTTTGACGTAATATTCCTTGGAAGGTACATAGTTACATACCTTTCCTTTCCTTTGATTTTTTAGGTATTGCAATTCAAGTGAAACGCACAATTGTTAGCGATAATATGATTCTAAAGATTGTTGTTAATCCCTGTATCATTTCGAATAAAATCAAAATTATTTCGTAAATTAGAGACAAGGGGGTAGCAAAAGGTAAATATACAAATACTTATTAACTATTTTCTTAAACATAAATTTACCGATTGATTTATTTTTTTTGAACGGCGGCATATTATTAGAAAAACTAGCAAGAAGCTAGCAATTACAAAGGCATTTTAAGCCAATCAGTCCAACTAATACAATATTTGCCTCTAAATTTTAACCAAGAAAATGCAAATAAACGGATACTATCGAACATGTCACAAATTCTCATGAATTGAGAATTAAAAACCACATTGTTCCTATAACGCCAAAGAATCCAACAAGTAGAAGCAAAAATGACATACGCCCGGTCTCGTTTATCTTTAGAAGCGTTCCATGAAGTGAACCAGTTATCCCAATCGCCACAAGAATTGAATAGCGGAAACTTAAGATCACACCAACCTCGAATAAGCCTCCAAATATTGGAAGCAGCAGTGCACGAGAAGAAAATATGAGAGTTCGATTCAACATGCCCATTGCAAATAGGACACATGATCGAACCAATGTCTATGCCACGAGCAGAAAGGTTGAAACGATGTGGGAGTTTATCAAGAAACAAACGCCACAAGAATATGTTAACTTTCCGAGGGATACTTTTCAACCACCTTGTGCATGGAAGAGATATAGGAGAATTAAAATCATCAATATGCTTTCGAGCTACACTCACTGAGAAACTACTATCCAAGGAGAGGGAGAAAACAACCGAATCACTTCCATCCACAATATTCGACAAGCTGATATCAACCAGCATGTTATTGAAGTCAGCTTGAGATCTACCCCTATTAACCGGTCTACTCCAGTCCCATGACCAAGAGCCATTAACAATGCGATCTCTAATAAGGCAATTTCGATTCTTCTCTAGATGGAACAACCTGTTATAGCGAGCACAGAGAGGTTGATCTCCCAACCATATATCTTTCCAAAACCGAATCATAGAACCATCTCCAACATTGAAACGGAAGGCATTTAAAGGAACACAACCGCTTGAATGAAGCTGATAAATCGACCCAACTATACGAGCCCATAACCCATTTGATTGGCAGCCAGCTAACTCGAATCCTGCTTCTAAACGTTTATTTTTCAAAACGTTTATTTAACACTTTCTGTACGAATGTTGTTGTTATATTTTGAGCCAAAGTTCTTATATCCATATTTGTATTTTTATATGTTGTTAGAGCCGAATAATCGCAAACGTTTCTACAAGTACATGTATGTACTAAATTTTATAAACATCAATGACAAACTATAGTTACTTACAAACTACCACACAAACGGGATAATACAAACACTTTTGAGAACGCATATGCATTACTTTGTTTTCATTACTTTGTTTTCACGTGACATATCACTAAGACGAACATTAATTACTTAGGTCGTACTTCGAAGCCAGTTCACTTTACACCTTGACCTATTCATTGCCAATTACTACTTACCACAAGGTGAGTTTCACAACCCACTTTTACTTGTTTTACTACTCGATTTGAGCTACTTTTGGGTGAGAATAGATGCTCGTTTACTCAAATACTCTATTCGTTTTTCTGAAGTACATGCTCGTTTACTCAAATACTTATTCATTTTATTGAAGTACATGATTGTTTATTGAATTACCTTATTTACATTACCTAAATACTTGTTCGATTACTTGAACACATTACTCGTTTATTCCTTACATACTCAGTTAATTTCGCACGGACACAAGTACTTAAACATTTACTTATTGCCTAAGTTACTACATCCGTCATTAAGTTTCCCCACATATCTTGGACTGTTAGTTATTTGTAAGCGCGAATGTTGTGAAAAGATCTATTGGGTTGACACCCCTGTTCGGGTTGGTAGCGCCAACTTGACCAAAGGTACCGGTCAAACGAACACATATCATTTGAGGGCATTCTAAGTGTTTGGCTAGACAATTACCAAGGGCATTTATTTATTTACTTGTGCAAATTTTGCATACCAAATACGTTAAGGATTCAACGTCATGAGTTAAGGGCAATAACATTACATTTTCTATGACATTTCATTTGTTATAATGGTCATAAGTTGAAATCTAGTGGTCCGTAATACTAATTTACTCAATGAAAAATTATTAGTTACTAGACATTGCAAGTGACACAATGGTCTCATTTACTTCAAGATATTGTGACCTATACAATGGTCTCTAAAACTATTTTCATGACACTGTGAGTGACACAATGGTCACAAAACTCTCTTTGATTCCACAATACTTTTACTCAAAGTTATTATTTACAAAAATCTACTCACCAGCTTTATGTTGACGCTTTAGCATGTATTTTCTTAGATACGTAAGGCGATAGCTTGCATTTGAAGCATATCAGTCGCATGACATTTGAAGACTTTGAAGCACTTCATTATGATTCTATAACATTTTCACTGGTACAAAAAGTTGTATCGGTCACGCCCAAAATGTGTGACGATATGCATATAGTCACACACGTTTTTTTCGTCGTGTGTCACCAAAGGTCCCGCCACCGTAGGTGGCATATGGTCACATTGTTGAGTTCGTGGCCTTTTCCATCGAAAAAGAGTGACCAAAACCCCGAATATGTGTGACAAATTAGGCACAAGTTTTGTTGNAAGATCCCAGTACTTTACGTTTAGCTCGTTGTATAATAGTTGAGCTAGAACTTGTGATATTTATCACGAGCCACGCTTGAGCTAAAAAACAAGGCTCCAGCCAGAGCTCGAACTTTTCCTCCCATATTTTTTAGGCTGCCAACAAAAGTTATTAAGGAGGGTGTTTGGCCAATAAATTATAAAATTGAAAGCGTTACTTTAGATTTTTGAGTTACGACTATGATGCCAACAAAAGTTTCTAAAATAAACATATGATGCAAATACTTGGCCAAAATGAAAGTTCATTTAAACCCCTTCAAATAATTTCACAGCTCACAAGCACTCAGTTTAGAAAACACTCCCTATAGCCATCAACAAGTTATTAAAGCATTTTCTTAGAGTTATTGTCTAATAAGCTAATGAAAAGCTTGAACAAGCTTAGTCAAACCCTTCTATATGTTTGTATTGTTTGCAGACTAATATATAAGCGGTTTCTATTTATCTACATCATTGCATTAATTTCTATGTTGTCTGCTTGAATAAGAACACAGGCGGCTTTAATAAGCAATTTCGAAATAATAAAACGACACATAACTCATTTCATATATACAAACTCCAGATGTCGTCGAATTTCATTTTAAGGGATTTTAAAAGAGAATGGACCTGGTGTTAAAATGTACGTTTGATTCAATAAATTTGTTCACAAATGCCAAATAACAAACAGCACACCCTCAAGGCCTCACCGCCAATAGTCAGTAGTCCAGAAGTTCTTTTGGGCAATGCAAACCCACTTGATCTTTTGACGATTTTCTGATTGATGTAATTCTAATCCGCAAGTGAACATCTCTAATCATCAGCAATCATGATGAATCATTTACTGAGCAAACATTGTCAAGTAAAGTAACATTCACACTTTGGTTTGTTCCATGATGAACATTGTCAAGTACCCTTTATAAGAAACCTCAATGATGAGCAACGAAGAATAAGATCAAGTAGAAACATACAATTTATTTATCAATGAGAAAGCAAAACTGAACAGAGAGAGTCCATAGTATTGACTGAATTACATGAACTATCAATCGGATCTCATGATATGTACTCGAAATCAGCACTAAAACTCGTAACAAGAAGCCTCTAAAAATGAACAGAATTTCAGCTTCAAACTAATTGCTCCCAACATAGTTACACCCTCTTCAATTAGGCTGTAACTAAAGACGATTCAACATCTATCAAGAAAAACAAACTCTACAACACTTATGATTGCTTTTGTGGTTTTATTCATCAACGTCTTCAAAGTAAGACACTGGAATTTCTGAAGGGCAAGGCAAGGCTGCAACAGACTTGAACTGTTTTCACAGAAATAAAAAAACATATTAAACATCAGATCATATATCTTTGCATAATACAAAAGTATATAAGATGTGAAATTTGCATTGCCTTATGCTGTGAGTATTTCTCTCTTATTGCTTTAGACGATGATCCTCTTCTGTTCAGCTGTAATTCATGCATGGTAAGCACGCAATCCTCTAGCTCAGATGTAGTATAACCTGAACAACGTTGCATTTTCATGCCCTGCAAATAACAAAGATAGCACCGTGACCTTTTAGAGTCAAACCTAGTATAGTAAAAGAATAGCCACAGTTAACAAAATTTGATCTTTTTTTATCCAGTATCCCAATCTGATGAGCACAAAGAAACTCAAAATAAATAGAGCGAAGAAATGTGCGAAAGGAGATGTTTCTCACCCAAGGATGCTTTTCTGGTTCGAGCGTAAACTTTGCAATAAAAATGGCAGAGGCCGCTACCATTGATGGCAAAAACCGTAAGCAACTGTAATCTAACAAGCTTAGCTCCACAAGAAACCAACTCAAAAATTCCAATGATGAACATGATGGTTGTGGCTGCATTCGACAAATTAATACATGTCAGCACAAAATTGGATACTGATGTAATGTATTTATACATCATAACAGACTGGAGAGTTAGAAAATGAAATTCAGCATACCATATCATCTTCTTGAACGGCTCTAATAAAGATTCTGCCAATTAAATATGTAAAAATTAGCATACAACAGTTATAAACTTATAATCACACAAACATTAGCGGAACCATCATTGCACATATTGACATACATACCTAAGAAAAGTTTTTGATGTTGGAGTGCTAACTTCTGAGTCCAAAATTTTGAGCAAGTCTCCCTCCATTTGAACCACCTACATGATGAATGTTTATTCAACTTTTTCTAGACATGTAATACAATTATACAAACATCGCATCTTAATTCTGAAAGAACCATCAACCAACCTCGTCTTTTGTGTAAGTATTGTCTGTTATGTAACAAAAATCTTCAGCATGTGGAGGGCTGATCTCTTCATTTTTCCTAAAATACATACTTTTTTATTAACAAAACTAATCATAGCATAGTCATAATAAAACAAGTAATTTATACAGGATTATGAGCATACGAGGCTATAAGCATGCTACAAACACCAAGAAGCTGAAGCTTGTTTCTGCTCAAACATCGATAAGATAGGAATCTGTCAATGTATGAGACCGTGAGAAACAATGTATCCGACACAAGCCTATACTCCTCTGCCACCTCAACCAACCAATCCACCAATATCTCTCGCATACTTATTGTCACGTCCTTCTGAACCTTTTCCATGTAATCAGGCAACGGCCTTCTGTTTTCCTCAATCTATATCAAAAACTTTATGTTAGTATAGTATACTTTACCAAACAGTTTCAAATTTTGACAAGTTTCATTTATACTAACGCCAAGATAAGCAAATTTAAACAACAATTTAATTTCTAAATGAATCACAAGACCCTAAAAGTTACGCAAAAATATACCGTTAAAAGAAATCAAAATCCATAAAATCATTAGAAAAGACAATTGAAAGTCCAATGTATCACTATCCTCGAAAAACATCTAACCCCAAAGCCAAAAACAAAACGTTGCTATGAACAGAATAGCACACCAAACAACCAACCAATCAAAACAACTTACAAAACCAAGCACTTGGCCTAAACTACCTTCCAAATACCACAACCCTTGTGTAATCTTTAAATTAGCTCTTTTACAATTAACTTAACATAACTTCCAATTATATGCATCCAAATTAAGCCAATTTCTATAAATCCCATAAACTAACAAACATAACAATTCATGGGTAAATTTCCTTTTGGAGCTGCCCAAAGAATGGGTCAAAAACGGTCACGAGATAACCCAATAAATCGGCTAAAACTAACATAACCTCCAATTATANTGATCATCCAATGGCCACTTGAAGTTTATGTTTGTGTGGCCTTTTGTAATATTTAGTCACACAAACCATATTTGTTTTGGATATTTAGTCACATACAATTACGCAAACAGTGGCCAAAAGTGGTAATAGGTGCGACCATATGCTGTTTAAAGTGCAGAAATGTGTATTTTTTGTGACTATTGATCATCCAATGGCCATATGAATTTTATGTGTGTGTGGCCTTTTGTAATATTTAGTCACACAACACACATTTTTTTTGGGTATTTAGTCACATACGATTAAGCAAATAGTGGCAAAAAGTGTTACTAAGTCTGACCATATGATGTTTAAAGTGCAGACATGTGTGTTTTGTGTGACTAATGTTCATCCAATGGTCACATGAATTTTTATTTTGTATGGCATTTTATAATATTTAGTCACATCGAATTAAACAAAGAGTGACCAATAATGTTAGTACTGCTAGTACTACGTTAGTACTGCTGGAGCAGAGCTACTACTGCTAGAATATATATAAAACAGAATGTATATAAATAAAGCAAACATATATACAATTGTATTTCAAATTGAATAAAACTCGAATGTATTTAAATGAACCAAATATATGTACAATGGTAATGTCGTATATAATCAAATTCTCAACTACCATAAGTTAAAACCTGTTGACTCTTCGCCGCCTTAGCTTGCTTTTGACAGTTGTGTTTGGTAAGGAAAAGGGAGGTTACGATTGAGAGTGGGCAGTAGAGTTACATAAAAGAGGTATTTCAAATTGAATAAAACTCGTATGTATTTAAAACCTGAGTCATCTCTTCGCCACCTTAACTTGCTTTTGCAAGGTTTCCATCTGAGTCTAATGGCAACTACAAATGCATCCCTTGGGACACCTTGTAGGACAGTTGCTTTACCAGCAGATCCTTTTTTTGATGCTCACGTCGCTCATTATCTAGTTGAGTTTGAAGTAACTCAAGTCTTTCATCAGTTTCTTTTCTGCTTCGAGGAAGATTAAAATACGTCTAATATGTAACTCTACTTCCCACTCCTTTTGCATAACCTCCATTTTCCTTAACACAACTGTCATGGCATCAGTGCCATCATCAACATTCAAGGTTCCTTACTTTATCTTTTTCATCAGCTACTTTCTGCACAAAAAATATGGGAAATGTTAGTATTAAAAGTTACTACTGCTAGTATACAAGTTAGTACGGCTAGTACACAGTTAATCCTACTGGTATATAAGCATGATAATAGAAGTTGCAGTCAAATTTACAGGATTACTGCTAATGATCTAATCTCCGCATCTGGAGATTATCCGTCTTTGTTTTTCCTTACTGGTGATCCACAATACACTACGCTAGGGCTGTAAACCAACTGAACGTTCAGTGAACATTTCACGAACCGTTTGGTAAAAAGTTAATTTATGTTTGTGAACATCCGAGTATGTGTTCGTTTATGTTCATTGATTTATTTATATTTGTATATTATATCTTTTAATTGTATAATTTTAAAATTAGTTTTTTAAACAAAACAACAGTTACAAAACTATATTAAATGCATAATTTGATAAAGTTTATGTTTACTTGTCTATGTTCATTTATGTTCGATCGTTTATGTCCGTTTAGCGTATGTTTAGTGTCTTAATGAACGAACATAAACGAACATGAACAACTCATTTTCTTAATAAACGAACATGAACAAGAAAATTTGTCCGTTTAAGTGTTCGTGTTCGTTTATTTGTCCGGTTAAAATTAAATAAACGAACATGAACAAGGCTCCGTTCATGTTCGTCTGGTTCGTTTACAGCCCTAGACTACGCCATTAGTTTTACCTGTTAATAATAAGCGTCCATTGCTTCCTCTATCTGCTGATGTAACTCATCCTATAAAGAGAAGTTATGAACCGTAAGAAACCAAGGCATTAATAATGCTGCATAATATAAGATCTGCCAACCATGAAACAGTAAAAATATACATGTGTTGACGTTGATGACTGAGATGGAGCATACCCACGCTTCAATTTAAATCCAGTCCCTCGAAAATGAACTGTGCCAGATAATCCAGATGAGGGAATTTTTAGCCAGGCATCCCATGTATCATCCTCACCCGTGAAAATAGAATGTAGCCCCTGCAAGAAACAAGTAACGTGCTTAATGCTAACATAAAAGACGACAAAATTAGATGTACCAAATATAAGTTTAGCAACAAAAACCACCACGGGCAACAAATAATCCAGATGGTTGAAATGTTCTGCAGTGCCAAACCTGGAACGGATAAATGTCAAACACATTACCAAGCAAGCAAATCAGTCACATTTGGTACAAATGAAACAGTTTCACAAAAAGCAACCATATTTGAGTTAAATTTCCTATATAACAGGTGTTATGTTAATCTTTGGATAGATCACTTAGAACACGTCGATTGTCTCCATTCCAATAAAAAGGAAAACTATGTCGTCTTAATAAGTCTACCTGCAACTGTTACCACCACACAAATTTATAATGAAAAACATGTTTTAGGCTAGTTTTAATTAATCCACAAAAATCAATATAAATAATTTTATATTCGATTACACATTTAAGAAAATATAAATTAAATATGTGTTTGAGCATACCCATGTGTAGGATCTAAACACACACCTTGTGTTAGAGTGATACTTTGAGTTATATTATTAAGCACGCGAAATATACTTAACAATACTTAGAATGTTTATTGTATGATGTAATGCAAGTGAGAACAGTTGTAAGTTTAACACCAAAGCTTCAATATTATTGATAATAATACGAGTGATCTTAGCTATCACTAGGGTTACACCTTGAAGCTTTCTAATGTTGATACGTACCTAGAACAATGACCTAGGACCTCCTTTTATAGCACAAGGAGTCCTTTACAAGATAAAGATAAATCTAATAGAATAGAATATACATAAAGATCTTTTCTATATTCGAATACATAACAGTTATCCTAACAGTGGTGGTAATAATATGTACTAGCAGTGGTAATGTGTTTCCACTGCTAGTGCATTCTTCAGCAGTGTCTTCTACAAGCTTATCAGTAGTAACTGTTAGCTTTATTCCCAACAATCCTCCCCTAAACTTATGATTTCCCTGCAAATCAATAAGTTTCTTCAATCTGCATCATCTCTTAGGATTTGGGAACTCTTCCAAACACTTCACTTTCTTCTTAATTCTTGAATAGCTCTTGAACATTGTTCTTGAATCCTTTTTATCAATGCTCTTACCTTTTCAGTATCTTCATGAACTCTTATTTGTGTTGACAACATTGAAGTAAGAGTTCCAGCTCTAAGTGGATATTCTTTCTCAGCAAACATAAAAGTATCCACTCCAACTTTTGTAGAAACATGATGAACTTCATATGAGTCATAATAAGTCCATGTAGTTTCCATACCTATAGCTTCAAACATCCAAAAGTTGTCATTAATGTTTGGTTCATAGAGCCTTCTTAAATCAACCAATAACTGCATTTCCTTCACATCTTTAAGACTGCCAGCATCAAACCTTTCTTGAACCAATCTCCACAGTGCATCAAGATCATCTCTGTCACATGCTTTGATAAGTTCTTCAAACTGAATGAATGAAGAAGTTTCACCACCTAGCCTTGTAATTTTCCATGTTGAAGCAAAGTTGCTAGCAGTGTAAACTTCTCAATCAATGATAGGATGTCTGACTTGCATTGGGTCTGGATAAAAATCTTCTTCTTCTATCAAAATCATATCAGTCAGCTGTTCTTCTGTGAATTTCTCAGACTGAACCTTTTGTTGTTCAACAAATCTTGTTTTCTTTTGAGTCTGAGGTTCTGTATCTTTAGCCTTTCTCTTCAGGTGAGGAAATCTTCTTTCTTCTTCTTCAGAGTTCATAGGAATAAAGTCATGATTTTGCCTTTTAACTCTGTAGTAGACATCTTCAACCTGATCATGGGTCATCCCTTTGAATTGATGCATTTTCCAACCACCAACATTACAACAGTAAATCTTCATCCATGAAATAACTTGTGCCTTAGTTGGTTGTCTTGGTTTCTTTTGACCCTTTCTGACTGAACCAATTGCTTCTTGAAGTGCTTGTCTGTTCTTCATCTCAATAAAATCTTTCAACTGAGCTATTCTTTGTTCCTCAGTTAAAGTCATATCTGCAATAAGGTTAATTGCTTTCCTCTTGATTACTGGATCATGCTTAACCAAGAATTCAACTTCATCAGCTGAAGGTACATATGTAAAATCTGGAGTCTTCTCTCTCAGAATTGTAGGTGGAACAGTGGAAATTGGATTTACATCCATAGGAGCAGTGGTTTCCAATCTGTCCAATCTTTTAGCCTCCATGAAGTCTGCAACTTTATCTTCTCTAATCTTTCTGGCAACTTCAGCATCATGATCAACTTGAGCTTGTACTCTTCTTTTAACTTTCCTTTTTGGTTGCTCTTCACTCTGTAATACTGCTTTACCCTTTTCTTTTCTTATCTTCTCAATTTCTTCCTCTGCAGTGGTAATGATCTGACTGGCAGTGGGAACCATTTGCTCTGCAGTGGTAATGTGAACTTCAGTGAGAATTGGATCAGCAATGGAAATATTTGTTGCAGCAGTGAAATCTTTTTGCCCTGGTTGATCTGTATCAAGTAGAGGAATTGGATGCTCTTCAGTATCATCTATTTGCTCAAATGCCAAATCTTTAACTCCAAAATCAACATCAGCATCAAAGTCATCTTCTTCTCTAAAATCAATTCTCCTCCCCTTGGTTTCAGCATCTGTTTTCCTCCCCTGTTTGGGAGAATTCCCAAAATCTTCAAAGAAATCTTCACTGGGAGAGGATGAAGAAGATACCATCAACTTTGCAGTCCTTTTCTTTTGCTGTAACCCCTGTACTTCATCCTTCAAGGCCTGAATCTCTTGGTTCAAGGCTGTAACATCCCTGGCATGTTGCTCCTTTACTTGTGCCAAGTCTTTCTCCAGAGATTAAACCTGCTTAGTTAATTTGGTACATAATGCCATCAATTCCATTGGTTGCTCACTGCCCTCAACACTTCCAACTGTGTTACCTGTTGGGAGAGGTGAATCATGGGGCATTGGTTCAGAATCCACCCTAGCAGGGCTAGAATGAAACCTTGAACCACCACTGCTTGTTCCAACACCAAAAGGTTCAGGAACATGCTGTGTTGGGATGAGAGGAGATGGCTGTTTTTGCCTCCTCTCATAGGTATGAGTAACTGGTGGAGTGTAATCAATAGATGGAACAGTTAGTATAGGTGTGTTTTGAGATACAACTGGGATTGTTGCATCTGTACCTTGTACCTGTGCAATCTTTGCAAGCATTTGAGGAAAAAGTGGTGTCAAAACCTAATTGCCAACTTTATCCATATTTTGAAAAACTTTGGGCTTAAGGCAACGGATTTTGTAAACTCTTTTATGGGGTTGCAGTTGAAATTCATTTAACACTGCTTGCACAAACCTTGGATACATCAAAAATTTTGTTGAACTCTTTACATTGCCCTGCATACTTGTAAAAATATATTTAGACCAATTAAAAAATCCTATCTTTAGCTAGACAAACCAAAGGGTAAGCCATTGGTGAACTGAACTGTTCATAAGATGTCTTCTTAGGACTAAGGCAATGTAATAGAGTATGAATTAAAAATCTCCGATGAGGACAAAAACCACTCTTTTTGAAAGTAGCCCTTTTGTCAGTGGTATTGTACCCCATGGAAGAGAGACTTTCCCAAATTTCTGGCATAGGTAATGTGATGATACCATTGAGATAATCTAATTGGAGAATTCTCCTCAAGGATGACTCAGTAACATCAATAGTTACCCCATCCACTATGGCTCTAAGAGTATCCACAGATTCATGTGTATCTCTATTCTCAATGGTGATGGACTATACAGAGTTCCAAAACTGCTTGATTTGAGAGATATAGATTGTGGGATTAAGAAGTAAAGCATACCTCACATGAGTAGTGTTAAGAAAATCCACAATCTGGTGAAAAAGGGGACCACTCTTGTCATTTGACTTTTCCAAATTGGCCACTTGGTTGTGCTCATCTGCAAAGATGATCGAAGCCATAATATCTTTTGTGAAAAACAGTTGTGTTAGTATTGAATTGTATGAATAACTTGTCAAAGTGGGAATAGAATATATACTGCTAGGGTTTAAGAATTAATGCGCAAGAAACATTATCTAAGGAAAGATTTATCTTAGAAGGATAAATTATGATTAGGAAAGTAGATAATCTTCTAAAAATTTTACCCTATTAATATGGAAAGCAGTTATTCCCCAACGACTAGTAAAAAGATTAGTTACTGACACAACAGTTGTAACGGCTAGTTCAACAGTGGTAAAAATAACACTGACAGTGGAAACTATGAACTAGCAGTGGAAATTTTCACAAAGATTTTCAAGAGCAGTGGTAAAAATAAACATATAAAAATTTGACTGCTCTCTTTATAGTTTTTAGCAAACTACCAGCTATCAACGGATTTGATATGTCTTTACCATGAGCCGTTTGCTATGGACTAGCCAACTCTTAATCATAAAGAATATGGTGAGTTGATGACCATATAGTTTTTGGTAAACTATCAACCATAAACGGATTTGTTAAGTCTTTACCAGTAGCCGTTTGCTCTGGACTAGTTGATTCTTATGTGGATTAGACATGGTGAATCAATAACCATTTGTAGTGTATCTCAGTTATACACCTTTTATGATCAGCTCCCATTCTAAAAACCTGCAATGGTTAGTTTAAAAATATAGAAAGTATATATCTAAACTTGGTACTAACCAAAGTTACTTATTAACCAAAAACCCCTGTTCACAAATATCTTCTAAAAGTCAACTCAATAATATCTTTATTTACTTTTCAACCTACCTAAATAGGTGAAAGTAAATATCTCAATTAATGAGACCTTTTAGATGACTTTTTCCTATATAAAGGGGCTCGGATCACCATTCTTTTTATCAAAACACATTAACCTTTTCTCTCAAAACCCTAAAAATCACAATGAGCAAACTTCCAAACATAGTGTACATCTCCTCTGATTCTTCTGATTCAGAAGAATTTGTCATGGCTTCTGATTCATCCTCTGAAGGAACAGGATGGTCAAGCTATTTTCCACCTTGTGCTTCAGCCTCTTCATCAAGGAAGCCACCAAAGAAGACAACTGCTAAGCCTGTTGGTCAACCTTCTTCTACACCAGCACCACCACCAGTACCTGCTCGTGCACCATCTTTGGAGTTCTACTCCAGTTCATCTGATGATTCAGATGATGGTGAGTCCTACTCCTTGGCAAAGGAGTTGCCAAGGGCTCTTACTCAGGCATTGGAAGCAGCTCTCTCAAATATGACACAGATTTCCATCACTGAGAGGCCTACAAGACTACCAAGGCCACCTCCACAAGTGCTTGGGCTTGCTTGTCCTAGACTGCAATCTTCTTTTGAGAACAAAAGAAAGAGTGCACAAAAGAGCAAGCAAAACTACAAGGGCAAGGAGAAGAAGCCTGCAGAGTAGCTTGTGTAGGGTGTAGGTTGTTAGGTTTTATGTTTTTGTTTTTTGATGATGGTCTTGATGTACTCTCCTTCCTTGTAATGAAACTCTTTAAATGAATAAAGTTTCTTGTTTGTTTATCTGTTTCCATTGTGAGAGCACCAAATACCACTGCTTGCCTTTTTTGTTTCCACTGATTGACTTGTTCTCTGCATAAAAGTTAGTGGACAAACAAAATACAAGCAAAGACATATACACACTTATACAAACATATAGAACAATTTTAGTACCAAGAACCTTCCCTCAACACCAAAGACCATTAGACACAAAAATTTTATGGATTTAGCATTCCAATACCTGTCACCAAGTACTGAAATCTACCTACATCAAGACCTTTTGTTAATAAATCAGCATAATTATTATCAGTATGGATTTTGACAACTTGAATTAGCCTTTTCTCATAACCGTCTCTGATAAAATGATGTCTAATTTCAATATGTTTAGTCTTTGTGTGTTGAACTGGATTCTTAATTATGCATATAGTACTACTATTGTCAATATAAATGATCGTATTCATGAAATTGTACCCATAGTCCAAAAGTTGATTTTGAAGCCATAGAACTTGAGCACAGCAACTTGCAGCAGCTACATACTCTGCCTCAGTTGATGAAGTAGCCACCATTGTTTGTTTCTTGCACTGCCAGGACACCAATCTACACCCAAGAAATTGGTATCCACCTGTTGTGGATTTTCTATCCAAACTAGCTCCAGCATAATCACTATCTGAGTAGGTAACCAATTCCATAGGAGATTCTCTAGGGTATCATAATCCCAAATGAGGATATGCTTTAAGATATTTGAAAATCTTCTTCATTGCAGTCAAGTGTGATTCTTTGGGAGTGACCTGAAACCTTGCACAAGCACAAACTGCAAACATAATGTCTGGCCTTGATGAAGTGAGATACATCAAAGAACCAATCATAGATCTGTACATATGTACATCAACTGTCTGCAGGTGAGCTTGAGGACTTTGCATCGGTGAACTTGAACTTCCTAAGTATCTCATCCACATACTTGTCTTGATTAATGAAGATTCCATCTGGCCTTTGTTGTACTTGAAGTCCCAAAAAGAATGTGAGTTCACCCATAGAACTCATATTGAATTCATCCTTCATAAGCTTCTCAAAATCTTTGCACATCTCTGGCTTTGTTGAGCCAAAAATAATATCATCAACATACACGTGAACCATCAAGATATCATTTTTGTCTTTCTTAATGAACAAAGTTTGATCAATTCTTCCTCTATGAAACCCATTCTCCAAAAGATAAGTTGCTAGGGTTTCATACCACTTCCTTGGTGCCTGATGCAGTCCATACAATGCTTTAACTACCCTGTATACCTTGTCTGGATGTTCAGGGTCTTCAGAGCCTGGAGGTTGTGAAACATATACCTCCTCATCAATTTGCCCATATAGAAAAGCACTTTTTACATCCATTTGATAGACTGTGAAGCCCATAAAGGATGCATAGGCTAGAAAAAGCCTGATTGCTTCTATTCTTGCCACTGGGGCAAATACCTCTTCATAGTCAATACCCTCCTCTTGAGTGTATCCTTGAGCTACAAGCCTAGCCTTGTTTCTTATGACAATCCCTCTTTCATCTCTTTTGTTTCTGAACACCCATTTGGTACCAATAACCTTCCTGCCTTTAGGTAGATCACAAAGCACCCAAACCTTCTGAATTTTGAATTGAAGCAACTCTTCTTGCATTGCTTCCACCCAGCTTTCATCTTCAAGTGCCTTGAATACATTCTTTGGTTCCATTTGAGACAGAAAACACATGAACAGGCATTCATTTTTGCTTTCATGATCCTTAGATTCATAAATTTCACTGATAAAGCCATGAATGTCAGCCATCTTTGATTGTCTTCTAGTCTTCACTGGTGAGTTTACATCCCCTATCACATTTTCAAAAGGATGTGATTTATGAACTGTGGTATGGGGAGTTTGAGGAATGTCAATCTCAGTAGGCATATTTGATATTTCAACATCACTGGCTTGAGCTTCCTGTGTAACTGGACTTGAATTTTTCACTTCAGGTGTAGTAGTGGAACCTTCTGGCCTAGCAGTGGAATTAGTATTTCCACTGCTTTCAACATTCTTTGCAACTTCTTGTCTAGCAGTGGAATCTTTTGGCCTGGTAGTGGAATCTAAGTTTCCGCTGCTATCATTATCTCCAGTGTTCACATTTGTTGCTTTAGAAGGTTGAGCATCTCCAGTCTTTGCAACATCATCATAATCTGCATAGTCCCAAATAGGCAAAATGAATTCATCTTGATCATCTTGTTGATCCAAACTTGGTTCATCATCATCAACAAACTCTTCTGAACCTGCAAAATCATTAGAAGATGTACCTGTAGAGATAGGCACATAATTCATGGTATGGGTTAGAGTATCAAGATCAAACAGCCTATCTGGTCCAGTTCCTTTGACATTCACTTTGTTTTCTAGGAACTCAACATGCAGATTTTCTTCTACCTTTTGGGTTCTTAAGTTAAATACCCTAAAAGCTTTACTAACCATGGAATACCCAACAAAATACCCTTCATCACCTTTTTCATCAAATTTACCCAAATGATCTATGGTATTGAGAATAGTGACATGACATCCAAATGGTCTCATGAAGTCTAAGAGAGGTGGTATACCTATAAATAACTCATAAGGTGTCTTGTTCTTTGTTTTTACTACTAAAACCCTGTTTAGCACATAACAAGCAGTGTTAACTGCTTCAGCCCAAAAAGAAAGCATTAGCAATTTTGAATCTGCCAACATAGTTCTAGCAGCCTCTATTAGTGTCCTATTTCTCCTCTCAGCTACACCATTTTGTTGAGGAGTTCTAGCTACACTAAATTCTCTTTTAATACCTTTCTCTCTGCAAAAATCATCCATAACTGTATTCTTAAATTCTGTCCCATTGTCACACCTAATGATTTTAACTTTCATATCATTTTGGTTTTCTACTTCAGTTATAAAGGTCTTAAGGATGCCTGTTGTCTCATCCTTAGTTCTAAGAAAGAAAACCCATGTGAACCTACTAAAATCATCAGTTACAATAAGACAATATCTCTTAAGATTTATGCTACTCACAGATGTAGGACCAAACAAATCCATATGTAACATTTGAAGTGGGTG
The DNA here is from genome assembly GCA_014162995.1 of Artemisia annua. NCBI lineage: Eukaryota > Viridiplantae > Streptophyta > Magnoliopsida > Asterales > Asteraceae > Artemisia > Artemisia annua. The sequence continues at coordinate 40,414 of LBNU01016588.1, read as the reverse complement.
AGCAATAGAGTTAATTGATTTTGACCTGCAAGAAGCTCTGTGTTGTTTGCCCTTAAGACAAGCAACACAGGTTTGATCATTTTCAAATCTTTTCTGAGGCAAACCTCTTACCAAACCATCTTTGACAATCTTATTTATGGTTTTGAAATTAATATGACCAAGTCTTCTATGCCATAGCATGGATTCATCCACTGTGGCCTTTGCAATAAAGCAAGCATGATCTTCTTTAGCAACAATGTTATTCATATCAAAGCTATATAAGTTGCCTTTTCTAGGAATTTTAAGAAGGATCTGACTCTCATCAGGCATCTTAAAATCCTTAGAAAGAACAAAACACATATCTTCAGTAAAAAGAACATTGTTTTTCTTGTCACACATCTGTGACACACTAAAGAGATTATACTTAAGCTCTTTTACATAGTACACAGGTTCAAAATCCAAGTTACCAGTTTTAATGACACCTTTACCAGTAACTTTACCATTTACTCCTCCTCCAAAGCTGACATCATGTCCATCAAAGTATTCAAAATTGGATAGATGGGACTTGTTGCCAGTCATGTGCCTTGAACATCCACTGTCTGTATAGCCTTGGTTTGATCCCTTTGTCCTTGGATGTTCCTACACATAAAATAAAGGAGTTAGTTTCTTTTGGAGACTCAAGCCATAATTGACTTGGATCTGCCTAGTGTATCAATATAGTTAAATCTATCAAAGGTCATTGATACACCATTGGGATTGTTTGTTGTGTTATTTCCTTTAGGTTTCCATTCCCAACGTGCTGAGGCCTTCACAGCATTTCCCATATTACCCCTGTTCTTGTTAACAACTTTAACAGTGGAAACTTTTGTTGGAGCAGTGGTAACTGCTGGTTTAGACTTAGGTACCCACTGTTGGTTATTTTGAACTCTTTTGTTATAAAAAGTCCTTTTTCCTGTTTGTACAGATTTAACAAAAGTTGTTTTAGGTTTTGCACTTGAAACAGGTGATTTAGGAAGAGCAGTGTTAACAGTTTTAGAAGTGGCAAAAGATTTAAGTCCACTTCTCAATAAAACTGCTCTTGGGACCATGTTGCTGTGAGTATTAGGGTGTGATTTGTTTTGAAACTTGTTTGAGTCCACCCTCTTTTTCCCATAAACTTCCCTTCTCCCAACATGATAGTCACAATTAGCATGTAAATGATCAAAGCTACCACAGATATAACATGCTTTATTGTTCATTACAAACTCACTACCTAGTTGTTGAGATTTTACATGATTCCAACTCCTCTGATTACCCCTAGGAGTTGATGACTTATTTCTATACATCTCAGCATACCTTACAGTTTGTCTAAGTTTATTAACTTGTTTCCTAGGTTCCTCTGTAATGGTATTAACAACTTGTGGGATAAAAGCCTCTACTTTCTTTTTAACACTCTCATCTGCTACAGATGAGTCACTTGCAATTTCAAAAACATCAGTTTCATGCTTAACATCTTCCTCACTTTTCACAAATTTAGGAGGACCATATTCAAGAATAGGTTCCTGAAAATCTTCTAGTCCTGTATGTGCTAAATCTATGCCAGGAGGTGCTGGAACACCCCTTAGTGGTGGAGGAACTGTATTGTATCCTAAACCAGACTTAGCTTTGTTAGTAATTTGTGCTTCCCAAATTTTATCAACTGACTTAGATTGATAAAATAAGGTATCAACAGATAAGTTGACATTCTCATTTACCTTTCTAAGCCTTTCAAGCTCTTCTTTAAATACCTCATTCACTGCTATCTTATGATCTAACTCTCTTTTAAGAACAATCATATCATCATTATATTTTGATTCATTATCCCTATAATGCTCTAGTTGTTTTTCTAACACAGATATGCCTCTCCTAAGATTTGACACATTATAATTAGCAGCAAACAACTCTGTTCTTTGATTTTCACACAATTCATTAAGCCTTTCACATTCTCTAGAAGCCCTACATGTTTTAGAACAACTTTCAAAGTTTTGTACCTCAGAGTCAGAGAAGGCCATGAGAGCATGTTCTGTAGCAATGAAACCAGCTTCTAAAGGTTTCTCTTCATCATCAGCCATGAAACTCCAATCATAGTTCACACCATCAATTGCCAACATTGTCTTTGGTTCTTCCACTGTTGGCTCTTTCTTTTGCTTGTACCAAGTGGATCTGTTATCCTGCTTCCTTGGTCTTCTGCATTCCCTAGCAAAATGCCCCAACTTGTGACAGTTGAAACACTCTACTTTCTTCTTATCAAATCCTGCAGTTTCACTTCCATTGATGTGGATTGGCTTGCCAGTCTTCTTGTAAAACTTCCTAGCTCTCATGCTAAGAAGAGCTATCTGCCACTTTATGTCTATCTCCTCCAAGTCATCATCATCAATTTGCTCTATGCCTTCATGAGTCAATATAGAGCCATTTACTTGAGTGGATATGAATGCATTAAAAGTAGGATCTCCAATACCAGCAACCTTCTTCTTTGAACCTGAAGTGGTAACAAGAGCATTACCAGTGGAAACTGTTGAACCAGCAGTGGCAAAGTTATCATTACTTTCATCTTCACTGTCATCATTGTCAATTGAAGTTGACATCAATGCCAAGCTGCTAGAGCTTGAACCAAGCTTTCCTGCCTTCTTTAATCTTTGCTCAATCAGCTTGAAGTTATTGTATAAATCATTGAGCTTCATAGTTTCAATCTCAGGTTTGTTTTCCCAGACTGTAACATTGGTATGTAACTCAGCAGGCAAACTTCTTAGAAACTTCAAGTTGAGGTCTTCCCTTTCTACCCCAATTCTAAACACAGTCAATTGAGTGACAATTTTCTGTAGTTTGGTAAAGATGCTGTCAAGAGATTCATTGCTTGAAGCAGAAAAGTTTTCATAGCTTCGCTTCAACAATGTCTTTTGAGTCTTCTTAGTAGCATCATTACCACCAAACACTGAGCAGATCTCTTCAAAAAGTTCTTTTGCAGTTTTGTACTTGGTGAAAGCAATTATTTGATCTTTTGGAAGAGTCATGAGAAACAAACTTCTGGCCTTCAGGTCATTCTTCTTCTGAGTTCTTTCATCTGTTGTAGTAGGCACAGAAACTGTTACTACCTCTTTGTCACCAATCTTCTCAGTCTTTTTCTCAGGCTTGAAGGAATCACCAGTTAAGATGATTTCCCACAAAGCATAGTCTGTCATGAGAAAGTATTGCTCTATCATAATCCTCCACATCTCAAACTCATTGAGTTTAAGTTTAGGAAGTCTTGGAACAGAGTTGGAATGGTTGTTTTCCATCTCCATGGATCTGAGTGAATTGGTTAAGCTTTAATTCCTTGGATCTTCTAAATCAAAGTATCAGAAACTTGTCTCTGATACAACTTGTAGGATCTAAACACACACCTTGTGTTAGAGTGATACTTTGAGTTATATTATTAAGCACGCGGAATATACTTAACAATACTTAGAATGTTTATTGTATGATGTAATGTAAGTGAGAACAGTTGTAAGTTTAACACCAAAGCTTCAATATTATTGATAATAATACGAGTGATCTTAGCTATCACTAGGGTTACACCTTGAAGCTTTCTAATGTTGATACGTACCTAGAACAATGACCTAGGACCTCCTTTTATAGCACAAGGAGTCCTTTACAAGATAAAGATAAATCTAATAGAATAGAATATACATAAAGATCTTTTCTATATTCGAATACATAACAGTTATCCTAACAGCAGTGGTAATAATATGTACTAGCAGTGGTAATGTGTTTCCACTGCTAGTGCATTCTTCAGCAGTGTCTTCCACAAGCTTATCAGTGGTAACTGTTAGCTTTATTCCGAACACCATGAACAGAGTAGGATAGTTTAGATGAGGGTGATGGTGGCTTCCCTGTGAAGGTGGTAGATATGGTGGTTATCTCGAACCAAACAACCGAAGCAAAAAAACTCACCCATTGCCTCACTTGTATTGATGACGGTGATGGTGTGGAGGAGCGATGGTTGGTGGAACGACGGCGAGATAAGGCGGTGAAGTGTGGCGGTGGTGTGAGTCGGTTCTAGAGAGAAGGAGAAGAGATGAATAGAGAGAAGATAGATCTGACTAGTGTTTGGGTTTTGATTTTTTGGAAAGAAGGGGCGGGATCTTGAGCTGTAGATTGAAA
>LBNU01016588.1:917-35565 GCA_014162995.1 Artemisia annua | reverse complement strand
CGTTTGTGTGGTTGATCTTGATCACAAGCTTTGGTTCTTTCAATAATGTACCTTGATTAAAAAATTTGTCTCGACAATGAAGATACATTCTTGAAAGTGCCAAAGCTAGTGATCAAGCGCACACAATCGTTATTAGATGGTGTCCAAAAAACAAAGCAACGGAACCTTTCTGCAACGCTAGATAGATCTGGCCTGGTCATTGAGACGTCTTCAATGCGATAATGATATAGTGTATCTTGTTCATGACACGCCACACTCCTTCATTATCGCATTCAAGATGAATGATGTTACTTAGACTCTATTCTTTACTCAACATTTGTAGATTGTTTGTATCCCTCTGTTTGCTTTATATATATGTATGATGGTTTATTGCATTCAATTCTTTTTTATGATCTAAATGAGTCTGGAATTTCAACATATCTTTCCATTCTCAATCCCCATTAAGTTCCTTTTGTTTTTTCAACAATCTAGCAATGCTCCTGGTGTAGGCCTTTGCTTAAAGGGAGTTGAAACGACAAAAGGAGCTTAAGGGGGAACTGAGAAGGGTTACGTATGTTGGTTTATTGCATTCAATTCTTTTTGATCTAAATGAGTCTGGAATTTCAACATACCTTTCCATTCTCAATCCCCATTAAGTTCCTTTTGTTTTTTAAACAATCTAGCAATGCGCCTGGTGCAGGCCTTTGCTCAAAGATAGTTGAAATGACAAACGGAGCTTAAGGGGGAACTGAGAAGGGTTACGTATGTTGGTTTATTCCATTCAATTCTTTTTTATGATCTAAATGAGTCTGGAATTTCAACATACCTTTCCATTCTCAATCCCCATTAAGTTCCTTTTGTTTTTTCAACAATCTAGCAATGCGCCTGGTGCAGGCCTTTGCTCAAAGGGAGTTGAAACGACAAAAGGAGCTTAAAGGGGAACTGAGAAGGGTTACGTATGTTGGTTTATTACAGTCCATTCTTTTTTATGATCTAAAACCAATCATCCACCAAGTAAAGTGGCCATTAGAGTTCCAAGAACAAAGGTTGTTTCAAACACACCCTGAATTCCATCATTAGCTTTTACTTCATTTACACTATATTTTTTTTGCAGTAATCATTAACATTGACAGCGGTGACTCAAGTTCATTTCACATATCAAGCAATTCTGAAGGTCCTCCAAATACATGGGCAGACTACTTTCCAAAGGGATATTCTGGATCATGCACAAAAAAGGAAGACGCTAGGAAGGTTAAAACTCCAAAAAAGACTGTCAAAGAGCTTTTTGATGAGAGGGTTTAGGTGCTAGGCCTGCCCAATGATAAGACTTGTGAAGACAAGGGCATAAAACCATGGGAACAAAAAATGCCCAAAGTTTCTTCAAAAGGGAAGGTTAAAAAGAAAATGTATTAGTTGAGTTAGGAAGTAATTTGAATAAACCTGTGTAATCCTTTTGTACTAGTTTATTTGACTTTATGAATGAACCTGTGTAATCCTTTTGTAATTTTTCATTTCAAGTTATAATGGAAAATGTTTAATGTTAATTCCCGTACTTTGTCATTGCTCAATTTTCTCATTAATTGTTACAATATTTTGATTGTTGTGTTCATTAAGAAGAACTTGGGATATACTAGTATTTTGTATTATATTAATCAAAAGTTTCTGCTGCTAAAAAAACGTTACTGCAACTGGGTTTGTACTGCTAGATATGAGAGTGCAGGGGTGGATTGGTAACATTTACACTTAAGGGTTTAAATCCCCAATTAAAACAATAATTCAGTTTCACGCACTCATAACGTCTCTCTAACCACAAACACTAACATCTTTTATCGATCAATTTCAAAATCCCCAAATCACAAAACCCTAATTCACGATGGTGTTGGCAGTTGAATCAAAACGCACATTTGTTGACAGACACAACATGGTCGCTTTTTTGAAGAAACCTAATGGTTCTGAAGGATTCACACAGATAATCGATTTCTTGAATGCTACCCCTATTAGGTATGCATTAACTGTTAATCCTCCTATATGCATTTCTTTTATTAAGCAGTTTTGGGCAACTGCTAAAGCCATAACTGTTAATAAAGAAAAAAAGATTAAGGCTAAGGTAGATGGCCAAAATATACTCATAACTGAGTCATCTATTAGGGAATCTCTTAACCTACCAGATAATGAAGAGATTGAGTGTCTTGATACTGCTGCCATTTTCAAAGGTTTGGAAAAAATGGGGTATGAGAAGAAGAATAATAAAGTAAAATTTTACAAAGGTCTCTTCTCATCTCAGTGGAAATTCTTGATTCATACTCTGTTACATTGTTTGAGTCCTAAAACTACAGGTTGGAATGAGTTTGGTAAAACCATGGCATCAGCAGTGATATGCCTTGCTAAAGGAAAACCTTTCAATTTTTCAAAAATGATTTTGGAGGGTATGATCAAGACCTTGGCTGATAATGGTACTTGTTTATTATATCCAATGTTTTTGCAACTTATTATTAAAAAACAGTTGACTACCTTTAAAACACATAAAGGAACTTATGCTGCCCCCTTACTACAAAAGAAAGTATTTTCAAATCTGAAAAATAATGGCAAGGATTTTTCAGGAAAGGTTACACCACTTTTTCCATATATGGTGAACCTTCCACAAAAACAGGGAGAGGATATTATGGGTGAGGAGCATGAAATGTTGGAAGGGGCTGCCACTTCTGCTGCTAGCTTAGAAGCAGAGCAGGCCATTGGTAACACATCCAGAAGTGATGAGGGTAGTTCTCAAACACATGAATTGATGGATACTGATGTACAAAGTGGTGAGGATAGAATGAAACTTATACAGAATTTGAAGGCCTATTGTACCAAGTTAGAAGAGGATGTTCTTGGCCTCCAAAAGCGGACAACAAAACATGGTGCAAAGATCAAAAGTTTGAACCTGAGAGTTCAATATTATGAAGGTCAACAGAGGTCAAGAAAAGCTCAGTTCAGAAGGTTGAAGAAGGTGGGCACAACACACAGGGTGAGTTCTTCTAAGGCTACTAGTTTGGAGGATGCTTCCAAACAGGGGAGGAATGAAAGCAGAGTCTCAGGGGAGGAACAACAAATGCTGAAGGTACTTGTGCTGATATGCATGTGGATATGGATATTGGGATTGATAGTGATATCAATGTGGATGCTGAGTATTTAGTTGCTGACAGGGTGGGTAATGAGGCGGTACAACAAGAGCAGGTAGTGGAAACTAATACTAGTTTGGGAGAAACTGCTACTACTAGTAATGTTGAAGAAATGGCTAAGGTGGTACACCAAGATGTTTCTGCTGCTACAACAAATCAAGTTTCTACGGCTGAAGTATCTACTACTGAAGAGGTTGCAAAGACAGTTGATGAAGCTGAAGTGGAAACAGACGAGCAAGTAGCATTCTGTCTTCAAGAAAAGGAGGAAAAAAAAGCTCATGGAGAGTTAATGCTAGCTATTATTGATGCTGATGAAGTTTACAGGCTAGAGTTGCAAAACTTTACGAAGATAAGACTTTAAGTAAGGATGACAGAGTACAAAGACTTGCTGATTTGATAAATGCAAGAAGTCAAGAAGTAGAACATACTGATTTGTCAAATGCAAGAAGTGAAGAAGTAGCTTCGAATGAGCTAATTCAGCCAAAAAGCAAGCTCAAAGTCAGAAGAGGAAAAGAAATCCCACAAACGCTAAGCGCATGAGAGAAATGAAGATATACTTAATGCATCAAGGTGGTTATAAATCTGCTCGACTCAGGGGAATGACATATGACGAAATTGAACGTCTATACTACCGCCTCAAGAGATATGTTGAAAAGTTTATCCCCATGGGTATAGAAGAAACACCATTAAAGAAACAAAAGATCATTGAAGACACAGCCTGCTGCAGAAGAAGAATGATTCACAAAGAAGAAGACAGCATATTCTCCATGATCAGTATGATGGTGATGTGTTCCTGAAACATTAATTTGTTGATCTATTCAAGTAGACAACCAATCATGGATGGGACAGATTTACCAAGATAAATTTGAAAGGGCTGGAAGAATAATCAGGTCTGGATGGCAAGGCATCAGCATTGTCAAAGGGTATTGGGGATTTGAATAATTAACACATTTGCAGAGAGACTTAGACAGACTATGGGGTTGTTCAAGAAAATAAAACAACAAAAGGAAACCAGTGTGAAAGAGCAAGGATTAGGGTGGTGGAACTCCACAATAGGTCTATAAGTAAAAACTTGATCCAGGGTGATCATCTATTGGAACTTCACATGTCATTGATCTCTCATACTGTATCGGAATTTTATCGATGTCTGCAAATGTACAATCACACTATCAAGCACTAAGGTGGACCTTGTGTTTTTATGCTTGCAAGAAAAGAACATCCTTTTGACTGCTGAGTTTACTTGCTGTGTTGATATCTATAAGATCATGATGTGAAGGAAGCTACATGAGGCAGTTAACGATCTCGGCTGTAACAGAATTTCTTGTCCAGATCAGAGAGCATGTCATGGCGACTGAAGAAAATAAAATGATAGGTAGCTTTGGCAGGGTACCAGGGGGTTTGCTTCTCTGTTTACATTATGTATAAAAAAACCTTTTGGACAGACCTTCAATAATTCACCTCTTGTGAATTAAACTGTTGTTTGTACAAAAGATTACTACTGCTATTATTAAGGTTATGTGGCGTTATATTAAGTCTACTTGCGTATTACAATAGTTGGATTTGCATTCTTGCCATGTTATCATGTATATGCACTGCAGGCACTTTAGTCAAGGAGGTGGGGTGGGTAAAGTTGAAATTTGACTTTAGGAGTTCAAGTTAACACTTACAATGTGACTATTTGGAAGTGTATGTCACAGGTATACATACCCTTATAACGTGGCACGCAAATGCATGATTTTAAATACACTTCTGTGAATGATGTGACTATTGTAAAGCCTATAGTCACATGATCGTGGTTCAATTAAATGTGACTATACACATTAGGATTTGGCAAAGGAAACATACACTAAACTCTAGACAGACATATTAACTTACGTGACCATATGTGTCGAATTTTCGTTACACTTAATCATGTTTGTATGGTTTAGTGTGACCATATATGACATTTGGTCACACTCTTCAAGTGTGTGACATATATTTGCACTCTTAAATGCATTTCGTGACTAACACTTCAAACTGAATTTTTAGTTGTCACACATTTCAAAATCATATGTGGCTAACTATTCAGCAAAGAATAGCAGTCACGTTTATATAATGTGTGACAAACTTGCCTATATAATTTAGCCACATACACAAGTACTTCGTGTGACCATATATCTTCTTTGGTCACGCTGTTCAATTGTGTGACATATATTTGTCACATATGTATATCTATAGTGTGACTAATGTTTCGAGCTGATTTGTATCGGTCACACGTCCCGAATTAAAAGTGACTAAAATGTCAAAAAATATTTACCAGTTACCCTCTAGTCACATATATACACAAATGCGTGACATATATTTTACGAAATGGTCACACAAGTCGGATCAAGTGTGGCTGTTTATTTAACGCTGGTACATTTATTCACGTAAAAATGTCACCGTGTGACCGTTCAAAAACAACCATGTGTGACGAAAGGTCATTTTTGGCCTAGTGTTTCAAAATGTTTATATAACTTAACTATGGGAACTCTTGTTGTAACTCAAATTTCATTTACCAAATGGTAACTTTATAAAATGTCTCATATAAAGTCGTTCAATATAACTTATAACTTTGTACTATAAAGTAACACCCAGTGACATTATCTACCGCTGCGATCCATTTTTGGGGGTGTTACAGTAATTAGGGCTGTAAACGAGCCGGACGAACACGAACAAAGCCCTGTTCATGTTCGTTCATTTAATTTTTACCGGACAAATAAACAGACACGGACGTTTAAATAGACGAATTTTCTTGTTCATGTTCGTTTATTAAGAAAATGAGTTGTTTATGTCCGTTTATGTTCGTTCATTAAGACACTAAACGAACGCTAAACGAACATAAACGATCGAACATAAATGAAAATAGACAAACAAACATAAAACTTTATTGAATTCTTCACAATATATTGTTTTATACGTGTTGTTTTGATTAAACAAATAAATTTTAAAAATTATAAAATTAAAAGATATGATATATGAACATAAATAGATAAATAAACATAAATGAACTTTAACGAACACATAATCGGACGTTCACAAATATAAATGAACGGACGAGACTTTTGTTCATGTTCGTTCATTTAACTAAACGAACGTAAAATATTATTCATGTTTGTTCATTTAATAAACGAACAAACATAAACGAACTTTTTACCGAACGGTTCATGAAACGTTCACTGAACGTTCAGTTCATTTACAACCCTAAGAGTAATGGATATTAATTAAGTTAGGAGGCGATTATTCATCACTATACACATTAGCACGGTTGAATAGTTTCACTGATTTTAATTACGTTTTAGAAAATTTACATTTACAAGTAGTTTTATGAAAATCTTTCGATTCAATCTTTATGTGATATCAACACGACAACTAATAAATACAAAAACAAGTAAATAAATACAGATAAGGAAAGAGATGATCAAACCGGGACATGGAGATTTATAGTGCTTCGGCTACGAAGCTCTCTCTTCGCCCTACTCCACTCCTCAAGTCTCACACTTGAGAGTTTCACAAACACTATATCAACACGCTCCCTTATGGCGGAATAAACCTTACACAAGCTTACACCAAGTTTAACTACACTAAGCGGAATGTAGAGTCCTAATCCTAGCTAGAAATAATCTACCAAAGCCGACGTGGCTACACACCTCACACCAACACGATGAAACGAAACAACACAACACACAATATGTGAATTGCACTCAAGTCCAATTACATAAAAGAATCAAGATATAAGAATGGAGGTTTAGAAGAGATCCACAACAGCGGTTTGAGAGGAGAAAAACATTTCTTCAACACTTCGTTTCTTAACTACCTCGAGTGTTCTTCTCTTGAAATTTAGAGGAAGGATGAATGTGATCACTTGTAAACAACTTAGAACCCGGTAATGTGATCGAAGAAGACAATTTGGAATGAATTTTAGAATATAGAAAGTTTAGGGGCATAAGAGGTGAGATTTCTGAAAGAGAACAGTTCTGTATTTATAGGCGTCAGGAGAGACGGTCCATTATAAGGGACCGTCAGTCTATTTAACGGATCGGAGACAAACGCTCCTCTTTTTGTCTTGATGTCGTGAAAATTTATCTGGTGAAAAATTCCTATCGGTTTTGAGCGGGAAATATGGCTATTACAAATTTGATATTTGAATTCATTTTCTTAATAAAACATTTCTTTTAATTATAAAAAAATACTTTTGTAAAAATGTTTTGTGACATGAAAATGTGATGTTTTGTTAAAAAATAAATCCTTTGATCACATACACAAGTTGGTAGATGTTTATACATACCTTAAGTGGTGTCGAAGATGAAAATGAGTTTTCTCGATTAAAAACTTATTAGTTATAGTTTTACGTAACGTGTATTTATATTTTGTGATTATCAAAACTAGTAGAGACCGAATAATGCAAATGACATTTTTGACATTATTTTATTAACAATCTCCCCCCTTTTTGATGATTACAAAATATAAACTCATTTTAGATAAATCTAGGCATTAATGAGGTTTTAAATGAGTTTCGTTTTCTTCTCCCTTTTTTTGTAGAATTAAAAAGGCTTCGTCAATAGTAGAAAAGAAAGAGGTCGACGGCATCATGATGACTCCCCCTTGCTTAGTGCTCCCCCTAGATGAAGGTACCAGGGAATCGATCGATGGTATTTTGCTACAACAACAAGTTAGAAGAAACATGCAAGCAAATATAGAGAACCTGCATATAAGAGAAGAAAAGAAGACAAAGAAGTTCATGGAATGGGCACGGTCCCTTAAAGTGGTGGACGGTCCTTTATTGATTTGGGACCGCCACTTAGATATGGGACCGCCGTCAGAAAGAAGTCTGGAACAAAATATTAATAATTTATGCATAAACTAGTTCATTCATTAAGAAACAACAGAGTCATACATATGACTATTACAACATGAGTCTACATTCAAAATCCTAGTCTAATCTTCTAGGATATCCCATGCTAAGTCTGGTTTTATTTGAAAGCATGCATGCTTGTCTAAGACTTGCGAGGATATGGTGGTAAAGAGGTTTTGGTTAAAGGTGGTAGAAACCTGGGTGACAAGAGAATGGAAATGATGTAGTCAAGATCATTCTTCATCTTTGAAAGTGGTTGTGATTGTAAATGCAACAAGCATAATAACCCCCATAGCCATCCATTTGAGCAAGAGTGGGATGAGACATTGTTGGAGGGTGAAGTTTTTGAGATAGGATGATGTTGATGAGACTCAAGTCAACAAGATTGGAGAATTTTTGAGCCTTGATGGAGTGTAGGGAGTTGACATTTGTCATTTGAGGTGGACATGAAGATGGTAATGGATGATCTTGAGGACTTGGGTTTGGATACACTTTGTGAGTAGATGGAGACTCATTTTGTGGTTGAGAGGCAAAGAAGGAGAAAGATGAGGATGAGGCCTCTTGGTGTAATGTGGGATTGGAGTTAGTATTGTGATTGTTTGAGGTGTTGGAAGTGTTCATGAAATTGCTAAGGCTTTGTTTCTTCCTCCAAATGGGTTTGACCGACATCCTAGTTTTTCTAGGAGATGACATTTTAATGGATTAGATGGAGAAGAAGGAAGATTATGCCATGACAATGGATGGAAGAAGTGAAGGTTTAAGTAGAGGTGGAAAAGAACAAGAATAGGAAAGCATTCATGCTTAGTTTTATAAATTCAAATAATGTGTAAGCAAATAGAGAAGTTAGATAAGACCTAGAGATAGGCTGGTCAAGTATGCAGGAACAAGAAAGCATGAAAACAAGTCACGACAAAGAATTAAAGAGACGGTCCCATAATTTGGTGGACGTTCCTTTATCTTTAGGGGACCGTCAGTTGATAAAGGACCGCCACCAGTAAGCATTGCAATTTTTAGAAAATGCTTTTAGTGTGTGCCTACATGAAACATATGTGGAGATGAGATTATCTCGCCTCTAAAGAAAGAAAAACCTAAGAGATAATCCAAAGTCTCCTAAGTTCAATATTGCTCATCTTTCCATGTCGGATTACATATTTGTTACATGAATCTGATAAAGGATTTGAGCTCATTATGCATGCATTGGAAAAACGTCTTTGAATTGTAATAACAATGCAAGAAAATATAATTTCCTATTCGTGAGAAGGTTTTTGGAAAGAATGGGTTTTCATGCACAAAATGAATTTTGATTTGATTATTATCATGCAATAATGGTTGTTAAGAAAGAAAAAAAGTGTTGTTTCCCCAATTTGATTTTTTGTGCGCAAAGAATCCTATACTTAGAGTAAAAGAAGTGAAAGATTTGCGAAACCTAAGAGGAAATGTGTTCCATCATTCCTAATCCTAGACGAAGATAAAAGAAAGGTTCACACTTAAGAGGCTTAGTGAGAATATTGGCTATGTTTTCTTCCGTTGGAACCTTCTCAATTGATATGTTACCCATTTGCATGTTATCCCTAAGAAAGTGGTGATGAATTTCTATGTGTTTAGTACGAGAGTATTGCACGGGGTTCTTACTTAAATCAATTGCTCCTTTATTATCACACATGATTGGAATGTATGTGAGATACATGGATGATATGAGTGTGTGTTGGTACTAAATCCCTTTGCGTGGTTTTATTATGTTTTGAGTAGTATTGATTTGGATAAGTTCATTTGATCACCTTAGTGGTGTGGAAATGACTTGTGTAGTTTTGGTGTTTTGGTGGTTTTGCGTAACAAGTCTTCATTCAAGTAATTGAGCGTTAGTAAGTTACGTGGGGTTTGATTTTATGATTTATACTTCAAATGAGTGTGAAATTCTATTTTTGGAAACTTTGTTTTGAAAATGATAATTTTTCCGGTTTGTCGTAAAATGAAGAATTATCGCGTAAGACGTTAAGTTTCGCTATGGGTTCTCATAAAATATCATAAGTATAAGGTTTTAAGTGTAATAACTAAATTTAAAAAAATATATATAAAAAAGTAATATATGTATGTGTATAAAATTCGGCCAAAAAGGGGTTAAAGGGGAAAAAAGAAACAAACTTTTATTCCAAATAAAATTCCTAGCTTAAAGGGATATCTAGAATAATATAAATACAAACCAAAACAACCCTAAAACGTTTTCTTGGATGAATGGTCGATCAAGGGAGAAAAACAAGGAAGAAAAAAAGTTAGGGTTTATTTTCTTGAAGCAAAAATCAAAGATCAAGGTATAATTCTTAAAACACATTTTCAATTGTTTAATTATTATTCTAATTCATGTAATATTAATTATGATGGATCTAGGGTTTGTAAACTTCTGTAAATTAATGATTTTAAACATTTTGGGATCATTGGTTAATAATATTAAGATGATTTGTGATTGTACAATATTTTGCACGACCAGGCCTTCGACGGTGATCAAAGGATATAGGGGATGATGTGGTTGAGCCAAGCTTGTGTCTAACCTAAAAATAAGAAATACAAAGACACTACGTTAAGTGATTGCGCAGGGGTTGGGCCCTACGAACCACCTCTGGCATGTGAATAACTATTTGGTATGGAAAATTTAGTGAGAGTATAGTAAAATAGAGTTGTTAAGATTGCATACTAGACTTGTGGATCGTCCAAGCTATTTATAGAGGAGAAAAATACCTTGCAGAGTGCTTACACCTTTTTCGGAGATCATGGGGGCGTCCCATTATAAGTGGCAACCGCTAGGGGTTAGTGTCCCACTCCTCCTGGTTTAGCGGGAGAGCTAAGGAGGAAGATGAGACGTGGGTAAGACTTGGTCTTCCCCACGTTGAGGCTTGGCATTGTTCTGTCCTTACATTTCATCGAGGGATACCCCGAAGGGTTTAATCCTTCGATTGGCGAATTCCCATCCGGTAACTAAGTCATAGATGACTAGTTTTACGCCAATGAAAGTGTTAGGAGGCTAGCCAGAGCCTGCGATTATGTAGGTTTCGAGTAGACCCGAAGGAGAGTCCTTCGACCTACTCGGAGGGTACATTATCAAGCCCCCAGTCGAAAGTGATGTACATGTACAAAGGTACATTGCTTACGACTCTGTCACTAAAACTACACGCAATCTGCCAATCCTTTGTTCAAAAAATGCAAAAAATACTCACGTATCCCACTAATCGCGCATTAAATGCAGTCATAATTGTTCAAAATTATTATACTTAATCCCTTTATAACACTAGCATCAGTGTACGTAAAAGTCTTTTCACGAACTATATAATCCTTTTGAAATCTGGATATACCCAAACCACAAGGACACGTGTACAGTTCACATTTAGAGAACTAGCGATATAAAAGTTTTCTATCCCAAAACCTAAATCACTTTTACTTCTTTGCCCAAAGTTTACACATAGTAATTGATAATCATGGTGAATCTCTCCGATCATACTTACGACCTAGCTCTCCTTGTGTTCCTCCATCAAAAAGGTAATATTGTTCGTAACTGATCTCTATCGATTTATCATAATGAGTATGAGTGCAAAGTTTATCATCAAAGAGAAGAAGTGTACTCTTTCTAAGGAAGATTTACATGATTTCTTGAAAAGTACCCCATTCCCCAAAAATATAAAATTATGCTTCCAAACAAAAACCAAGCAATTTTTGATGCCCCGAAAGGGTATGTAGGGCTATACACTCATTCCTTCTCTCTATCAAACCTAAGGATACCTCTGCACCCCTTGATTCTAGAGTTTTTTCAGTATTACCAGGTTCATATATCTAGGTTTAACCCGTTTGGTCTTGCAAAGTTGACCACCTACATAGTTATGTGCAAGGCATATGGTTACGAGCCGTCATTATTAGTGCTTAAGGGTTTCATGAACCTTTATCCTGGTGGGAATTGGTTAATGCTAGCAAAAAGGGGAGAGCGGGATGTGCCCCATTTAGTTAGAAAACCATTTACAAACATTAGGGATTGGAAAGGAGATTTCTTTTTTATACAAGATACTATCATACCTTCAGACTACCCTGCATTGCTAGATAAAGCCAACAGGTTTGATGACAAACGCTTCAATGACCCTCTGCCATACCCTGTACTAAGGAATCCATTATACCAACGACTTGCTCGCCATCCCGTGGATGTACAAACATTTCCTGAGCCAATACTCTTCATGGCTGACATTGTTGATCATTGGGATGGGTCTCCGTTGAAGCCTGAAATAATATGTGATGGACAAAGTATGTATACTCTTATTTAAATAAGTTACACAACACATCTGATGATATTTATTCCTTCTTTACTTTTTTGCAGAAATGGCCTTTCGAAACTTTGGTGTGTCTGGTGGTGCTAAAGAAACAAGCTTTCTTCCTAAGGATCCGAATGAGGTGAGTTATGGGGTTGGTTCCCCCTCTGTGTTTGTGAACAACAACGACTTGGACGCTCTGGCCATCGAACCCCTAGCTTCTGCAAAGCCTGCCAAGATAGAGAAGTCCCTAGCCATAGATGGGACAACTCAGCTTGTTGAAAATGTTGCTGATTCAGATGACCCACCCTCTGACGAGGAACCTGTAATGATCGTAGGTTCCTCCGGCATAGTTGATAGGGTATGAAGCAGGAAAGGTACTGAAGCAAAAGCTATTAATGCAAATCCGAAAAGGAAACTCTTGTTGCCCACTCCATCTTCGAGAGCCACTAGGCAGAAAGGTCCTAAAGGCAAAGCCATTAATTCTGCACCACAAGTCCTTGATGATGACATCCATGGTAAGTGCAAGTTATATATCATAAACAATGGGTGGTACTTCATGTAATTGATAAATATATGTTGTGCAGGCCTACCCAACACCAAGGAACTTCTAGATGCCCTTGCATGTCATCAGCTAGTGGAGAAGGTTACCCCTCCTAGCTGAAGGGGAGTCTTGGATAACATGTCTATGGAAGAGCTATGTGATCTGCATGACAAGAGCTACACAAGGCAAGCAGTTTTGGATAGTCACCTAAATGATCGTACAAGGGATTTGATCCGTACGGTGAAGGGTGCTAGAGAAAAAATGGATGCTATTCTTGCCAAAGAAAAGAAGAAGAACCAGGAACTCGCTGATCTAAAAGCTAAGTGTGAAGAAGCCATGGAGGAGATTGAGAAGAATCCATTGGTTCAGGACCTGTGATCCGACATTAAGGATCTTGAGAAGAAACTCAAAGATGCCCATTCAGAATGTAAGAAGCTTTGCTTGGAGGAGGCCAAGATGGAGGAGTATAAGGAGGAGATTGCTGCCCTGGAGTCCAAGTGTGAGGGTCTAGAGTCGGAGAGAACAAAGCTCAAAGGGAAAGAAATCAAGCTCCGAGAAGAACTGGATGGGTTGAAGCGCTAACACAAGGCCTTAAAGAAGGATATAGCTGAGGTCGTGTCGAAGGTTGTGCCCTATATCGCTATGGAGCTGTACCATAGTGATGAGGTTGGGAAATTGATAGCAGACTTGGTGAATGCTGCAATGTATCACGGGAAATGCACTACGCTTGAAGAGACTGCTAAAACTGGCAAGCCGGTAGACTTATCGAAAGTACCCTACTACCGCTCTACTCATGAGAAGGAGTATGACCATGCCAGCAATGCTCTAGCAGCAGCAGAGTACCCCTTCCTCCAGAGGCAATCAAGGACCCAACAGCTTCCGTTGATGCACTCCTTGCTAAGAAGCCTTGAAGGGCACAACCTTCCTCATCCAGCAAAAAAGGTACCCCTGTCAAGCCTCCATCAGTGAAGACAACTTCTGAGAAGCCTCCATCCCCATTGAAAAAGGAATCTATTGTGCAGCCTCCTTCCCCTGGTGACCAGACTAATGTTGAGGAACCTCCGTCCCCTGCCAAAGCAAGTCCAGAGAAGCCCCCTCCCCAGTTACACAAGGTAGTCCTAAGTCCTCCCATGAAGCATGAAGGCTGCGTTGTTTGCAGTAATTTGGTTCCAAGGGTGGTGTGTACCCTTTTAAAACAATTAACAATTTGTCCTTCGTAGGTTATGACCCACTTTTGAACAATTATTATGCTTTCCTGCTTTTGAGGTTCGGCCAAGACAATCTTTATGTTTATGCCAGTTACTATCTATGCTAATGTGTTAGCATAGTTTATGAAGGAGGGATATATGTATCCCAATTTTGCTATTAATTTTCTTCTCTTAACGTTGTTGTATACTTTAAGGCCATAGTAAGTACCTTTATGAACTGAACCAAGAGTTTAGCAATCATATAATTTGACTGCCGACGGAGGGTCGCGACCCACTCCATCTTTATCCTTTTAGTGCAGAGGGCTTTGAATACCCTAAGACTCTTAGGAAAGTTAATGTGAATTGAATGTAATGCTTTACAAGATAAGGTTATCTTGATGTATTCTTCGAACATTGAAATTTAAGTACTTGGTTGATAAAATCTTTGTTGCATAAAACAAGACAAGAGATTTCAAAGGGAATGTGTCATATCATTAATTGGGTAGGGAGGATTACATCATTTTAAGAAATGAAAACTAAGGCACCTACCATTAATGCTTCTTTCCCATCATGAGAAGAAATCAATACATGAATGAAAAACCATCTAATTGCGAATCCTGTATTAGAACTTATGAAGCATAAGGCAACCCAGGCTTGTAGGAGAGTTGCTAGCATGTAGACCCGGCTGCTGCGTCATTTACTTTTCTCGAAGTAGATGTAAGAATGGTCCTTCGTTTATTATGCTTTAAACTTAAACGGGTAGCATATTACCTACGGGATGCTACGAACTTTGATTTTTAGAGAGCGATAAGTGTTTGCTCCTGGATCACTTTGTCGAAGCTTGCTGCTCCACCCCCGATTCAAAACTAGGTTCGACAAGGCGTTTGCCTTTTTTCGGATTATGTGAGGTCTCGCGCATCTTTAAGTCGCCCACTTGATGCCTTTCTTCTTGTTTAGCTTCTAGGGTTTTTCTATTGGAAGACATATTTGTTTCCTCTACTTCCGCAGGCTCATCTATATGTCCTTCGAAGTAACCCTCCGTCCCATATTCTATATCATACTCTTCCAATTCTGTGGCCCATTTGACCATTCTCATTAATCTGTCGGGCTTTAGGAACGTCCACTCAATTGGTTTATCGGTGAGTACCCTGATGGGATGATCCTTGAAGTACCTTCGAAGGTACCTTGTCGCATAAACAATAGCTAAGACTAGCTTTTCTGACTCTGCATAGCTTCGTTCTACTTCTGGTAAAGCCTTACTAACGAAGTATATTGGTATCTGCACGTTTCTTTTCTCCGCAAAGAGCATTGCACCCACTTCCTCGTAGGATGCTGCGACATGTAGGAGCAAAATTTCACCTCTGACTAGAGGTGTAATCGTTGGCAAGATCTCCATGCAACCCTTCCACCGTTGATAGGCTGTTTCGGCCTCCATGGTCCAATGCTGGAGTGTTTCGTTGGTGCGAGCTTTGAAAGGTGATGGGGAGTTGCTGATGCCCTTCGATAGAAATTCTTTTAATGCTTCTAAATTGCCTTTCGGACCATGAGGTTTTCCTGATGGTCTTTGCATATGTGCCTTCGAGATAGTGCCCTCGTTGGCCTTGATCCTTCGTCCTGCGGGCAGATGTTCATTCGATCGCTCTTTCTCGATGCTGAAAGAGTACAGTCTTGGATTTAGCTTTAGATTTATTCTCCTTAATTGCATGAAGGTTTCTTCGACATCAGAAAGGAGGTCTTATTTTGTTCTGCTTTGTGTAACCAAATATCCTTCTTGAACTCTCAGGTTTTTCCCTAGCTGTTTCTCGAAGACCCTTTCTATCAGCCTGTTTTATTTAACCTCAGTATTCTCTAAACCGACGGGCATTCTTTTAAATCAGTAGGTACTTTTACCTACGTGAAAGGCCATTTTTTCTTCGTCTTCTTCTGCCATCTGTATCTGATGGCACCCTTTGTCTGTACTGAGGAAACATTTCCAACGAAATTCAGACGATAACCGTTGCTTTCTGGTCGGCAAGTGATTTCTTTTCGGTAAGCTTTGTTGAGGTCTTCGAAGTTAACCCGTATCTTCCATTCTCCATCCCTCCGTTGGGTTGCAATTGGATTAGTGACCCATGGGGGGTTTTCGACTCTTCTGATTATGCCTGCCTCCGTGAGTCTGCCAACCTCCTTTCGAATAACCATGCTCCGTTCAGGTGTCACATGATGGGGCTTCTGCTTAGTCAGCCTAATGTATTTGGACTCATTAAGCTTGTGTTCCATATTGAAAGGCTTGTTGTCGATTGTGAGTGAACTTGTTACTCCTGTCATGTCCGAATACTGCCATGCGAACACATCTTCGTAGGCTTTGAGCAAATTTTCCAACCTTTTCTTGAAAATGGTCGGAAGTTGCCTTCCGATCACAAACTTTCATTCGCGATAGGAGTTATTTATCACAATGTGCTCCTCAGCTTCCATACGCTTTATTGTTTGCCCTGCAGATTCTTGGTTATGTCTTTCATCTCTCCACCAGCTCTCCTGTACATTTTCTTCCTTGTAGCTAGAGAAGATAGTGCTAACGCCATGTTCTGTTTGGAACTTGACTGTAGCATGTACGGTGGAGACTATGATGCCCATCGTTTGCATGGCGATCCTTCCAATCAGCATATTATAGGGGGATTGGGACCTTATGATGATAAAATTGAGTATCTCTGTCCTTGCAAATCTCCCTTCTCCAAGTGTCACTTTTAGAGGTATTTCCCCTAGAGGCCATAAACGCTCACCTGAGAATCCTACCAAAGTGAACTTTGGCTTCACTTGTTTGGCTCTAATCGAAGGCTTGAGCTTGATAAGGCAATGTTCGTAGATTATTTCACAAGAACTCCCACAGTCCATATAGACTTTATCAACCTCTAGGTTTGAGACTACAAATTTGATGACTACCGGATCTTTAGAGGGAAGCCTTAGCGCTTCAGAAGGGAACGTTATCTCTTCTACTCCGAGCATTTCTCTTTCGGAGGCCTTCCTTTTTTAGTTGGAGTAGTCTCTGTGAACCATTAGAATGGGAGCCTCTTGTGGAGTTGTATCTTTTCCCAACTGTGTGTCGGTGATCTTCTCTTTGCCCTTCTTTATTCCCTTAACCAGATGTGTCAACTGTCCAGACCTCACTGCCTCTTCTATTTGTTTCTTCAACTCCCGGCAACTGTTTGTTTCATGGCCAAAGTCTTCGTAGAAGTAGCAATACTTAGTTGTATCCCTGTTCTTGCCCTTTCCCGTCATACGCGGAGGTGCCTCGAAAGCTTTCGCAGCCTTTTCTGTGGCTAGGATTTCCTTTGGGGATTTCGTCAAGCTTCCCAGCAAACCATGATTCGGGCCTTTGCTATAAGGGGTAAATCTGCTATGGTTCTTGTTTTTATTCTTCGACCTTTCCCATGAGGAGTGCTTTGTGACCTTGTTATTCTCCACCGGAGCCCCATTGGTAGATACCTCCTTCGCCTCTATCCAGGTGTACGTTCTTTCCATCAATCCCTTGTAAGTTGCTGGAAGGTCTGTGGATAGGAACTCCACAAGGTGGCGGTTCCGTAGGCCATGCAAAAAACCGGAGATACGCTGTTCTTCGTGTAAGCCCAGGATTTGCAAGGTTTCGTCGGTATACCTTGTGACGAAGCTTCTCGTGCTTTCATTTTCCTTCTGTTTGATGTTATGCACTGTGAGATGGGTCTTTTTGAACTTCTTTTGTTGGCTAAAGTGCGAACGGAACTTAGCCTTCAAATTGTCAAGGTTAACAATGCTGCCTGGTTTCTGTCCATTCCACCTGATACGAGCGGAATCTCGAAGAGTATATGTAAACATGTGACAGGCCACGGGCATGGCCCACTTTGGATTCTAATGGCTCATTCGAATAAATGTATAAAGTTATCCGGATCTCCTTTTCCATCATAGGTGCCTATGTGCGAAGGCATCTTCAAACTGTCAGGCAACGGATAGCCCTCAATCCGCCTTATAAAAGGTGTCGCAGGACCCGTAGGCTCTGGGTATAGACAGTTGTAAGGTGGCATGTTCGTGGGGACGACGTTGTATGTATTATGAGGAGGAGGCATCCCCAAAGGGGTCTGGTTAGGATAAGGTGGGTAAGGTGTCCCCATGTTGACAGGGTAGCCGTTGTACATAGTATATGAGGGGTACACCATTGGCTGCCCGTAGGGCATAGTATGTGGGAACTGGTGGTTGCTAGGTTGTACATTTGTGGGAAGATAAGGGTTTTGAGGATAATTCGGAGTTTGAAACGGGGGATACATACCATTGGGAGGAAGGCTTCCAACCGTGTTGAATGAAGACGATGACCTCCCACACCGGATGCGTGAGAAGGCTGTAGTGGAACCTCTGCTTTGGTTCTCCCCAGGTGTGCTGCCAGCAATGGAGGTAGGTTTACCTCCGAGGTTCCCTTCGTTGGCTCCTCCCGTTAGAGCCTTCAATCACAGTTCCCTCTCTCCTTGTGGGGGCCTTTCAGGAACCCCCTCAAAGCCAACAGACCTTCCTCCGGTCCTTCTACCAGCTGGGGATCCAATGCCTAAGATACGGTGAGTAGCCCTGGGAGCCGAAGGCCTCGGCTCCATTTCTATCTCCTCGTCATACTCATCACTAGAATACTCTAACTCCCTTCTCAACTCTGTGTTCCGGACCTGTCTCCTTCGGGCCCTTAGCAAAGATTCTAACTCTTCATAGTTAGCCTCAACGAAGGCAGGGCTGATGACAGGTTCGGGGTTGGCTGATGTTGATTCATGGTGATGGGGTGTTGTTTCAGGGTAAGATCGTGCGGTAAGGGTGGACGCCGTAATTGACGGAAGGTTGTTAACATCGGTTACGGGTAATGGGGTTAGAGTCGAGAAACCCGGTGGGGGTGTAACTTCTCTTTCTGGACTCGTGCCGGAAAAGTAGTGGATGTGTTTGACTAGTTATTAGCTTGGAATAACGAGACCAATTGTAGCGGGTCCCACGGATGGCGCCACTGATTGTACAATATTTTTCACAACCAGGCCTTTGATGGTGATCAAAGGATATAGGGGATGATGTGGTTGAGCCAAGCTTGTGTCTAACCTAAAAATAAGAAATACAAAGTCACTACGTTAAATGATTGCGCAGGGGTTAGGCCCTGCGAATCACCTCCGGCGTATGAATAAGTATTTTGTATGGAAAATTTAGTGAGAGTATAGTAAAGTAGAGTTGTTAAGATTGCATACCAGACTTGTGGATCGTCCAAGCTATTTATAGAGGAGAAAAACAGCTTGGAGAGTGCTTACACCTTTTTCGGAGATCATGGGGGCGTCCCATGATAAGTGGCAACCGCTAGGGGTTAGTGTCCCACTCCTTCTGGTTTAGCGGGAGAGCTAAGGAGGAAGATGAGACGTGGGTAAGAATTGGTCTTCCCCATGTTGAGGCTTGGCATTGTTCTGTCCTTACATTTCATCGAGGGATACTGCGAAGGATTTAATCCTTCGATTGGCGAATTCCCATCTGGTAACTAAGTCATAGATGACTAGTTTTACACCAATGAAAGTGTTAGGAGGCTAGACAGAGCCTGCGATTATGTAGGTTTCGAGTAGACCCGAAGGGGAGTCCTTTGACCTACTCGGAGGGTACATTATCAATTTGTAAGGAGATTTGGTCATAAAACGCGTTCGTTAATGAGTTAGTGTTTGGACAGAATATTAAGGCTGTAAAGATACGAAGATATTTAATAGATGGAGATGAGTTAGATCACGAATTTTGAGTCTAAATTATAGTTCAAAGAAAGAGATTTCCAAAAAGTCCAACCACAGATGCAGGTTTTACTGACCAGGTTTTAATGTTTATATTAGTCTCGTTTACCTAAGGTCTACCTTAATGCAATAACAGAAAGTGTTCCCGATCGTGTGTGGTATAGCTAGTTGGTAAAGCCGAGGTCATCCCAAGAGCTAAGTGTATGCAAATTATCTAAGTTTTGTGTCACGTTTAAAAGGGGGTTTTGAGTTGTAAGATTAATTAAACTAATAAAAGTAAATGGCAAGACAAGTAAATAAAATAGAAGAAAGATCAATAGAGAGAAATCGTGTTAACCTAATTACTACTCTTGTCATCATTATGAATAGTTTTCTATAAGTGCATCCTATCATCTCGACTGGGGATTTAATTCATTTCGGATCAGAGGGTTAAATCACCTACGTCTATCTTACACCTTGTCCTATCCAAAACTATTGTAAAGCCTTGGGTTCATCGGTACGAAAATGTAAGAGTCATTAAGTGCCTCTACTAACATGGACAAGTCTAACGGATGCGGTATGGTCAGATCTTACACCCCTCTAACTCCGTTAAGCGTATAGCATCGGTAGGTGGTCCTAGGGTTAATTTGCACGTGTATGGTGATATTGCTATCACCAAGTCACATCCCTAGCGACTTGCTTCTTAGGGTTAATTCCACAAGTCTCTAGGGAACAACCAATGCTAAACACTACCGGAACTAGAGTGTCCCAAGCATTGCCATGAAAGTATTCAAACAATAGATAATAGATGCGTAGAAAACTAAATCATAACAATAACAATTTCATAACTAGGCTAACACCAAGAGGTGTTTAGCCAGTCATATTCATAATTGCAGTAAAACAAGTTTGAGTTAATACAAATCTAAACATTAATCGAATACAAAACAAAGGAATAGATAAACTTATGAGTGGTGTGTGAATCCTCCCTTGGAAATGACTTCTATGAGGCTAGAACTTTGTTCCTCCTGCTCCCTGAGTTTCTCCCAACTTCTATGTGGTGAAAAGTGAATGAATAAACTCGGAATTAGGGTTGGTATTTATAGGCCCGACTTTGTTACGGCGTAGCTGATTGGATTGCTACGCCGTAACCTTTGTAAATTAGTGTTACGCCGTAGCTTGATCAAGTGCTACGGGCTTAATGTCTTGATAAGATGCTTCCTACGGCATAGTTGCTAGGGTTGCTATGCCGTAACTTCTTCCTTGGCCTCGTTAGTTCTTCTCAACCTTAAATTGGGTCTTACGTCGTAGCTGGAGAGTTGCTTACTCCGTAGAGCCTTTTAGTGGATCTCTACACCATAGCTGTAGGATAGGCTATGCTGTAGTCTTCTTAAATTCCTTCTTACGGCCTAGGTAGATAAACCTCTACGCCGTAATCTTCATAAACTCTTGCTACGGCGTAGGTAGATGAACCTCTACGCCGTAGTGAGTGTAGAATCCATAATTTCCACATATTTGCTTCTAAGTCCTTCCATTTCCGCGTATGTTCGTTCTTTTACTCATCTTTACCCTAAAACCAAAATAGGAAGAAATAAGAGTATATATTCTTCATACAAATAGAAAAGATGAGCATTTTGGAGGGAAATTAACACTTAAATCATGGGTAAATTTAACATCATCAACCACGATCGATTTCGAGGTCCGGAAGTCAGTAAAACAATTTTTACAAGTTGAAGTGTCAAAGCTGTTAAACTGGGACAGAGTTAG
Organism: Artemisia annua; assembly: GCA_014162995.1. Taxonomy (NCBI): domain Eukaryota; kingdom Viridiplantae; phylum Streptophyta; class Magnoliopsida; order Asterales; family Asteraceae; genus Artemisia; species Artemisia annua. The sequence goes on along the minus strand of LBNU01016588.1, from coordinate 14,060 downwards.
GTCATAAGTTTGGTGATGATTTGTGTATGAAAAAGTGAGATCTAGGTTGGCCCTTCTATGGAAGTTGAGTTTCATATGTACTTAGACTCCCACGCGAAGGATTTGCGATAAAAAGTTGTACAAGTATGTTAGTTTGGTCAAAACTTTTTGGTGTGCGTTCAGATCCGAATCTGGATAGTTTTCAAGTTTGATTTTCTTATAGGTAGTTGTGTGTGTTTAGAGTGCATAAGAGATCATGGTTAATTTTTGTTGTGAGTTGTGGAGCTTGTTTTGTCGTGATGGTATGTGGGTAAATGTACCCCAAAATTCTGCATTTTCTGAAATTATGTGTGTAAGGAATTTAGTGAGTGTAAGTGATTGGTGGTGCTTAGTATGGAGTCTAGGTGAAACATAGTGGTTTATATGAACCTTAGACATACATCATATGTGTATTACATGGACTATAGCTTTTAGCTTGATCGCGTGTAATGTGGGTTTATTTTGTTGTATAGATTTGTGATTGTTTATTTGGAAGCTGCAAAGATTGAGAGTTCATAGTCCCATTTTTACTTTGTTTTAAACTTGGTATGAGAATGATGCTTGTGTTAAATTGTGATTTTAAGTTATTGTGATTATGTGTCTAATAAATGCATGGACTTGTAAGTTGTTATCGTCTGTATGCTACATGTTATAATAATGCGGAGTGGTTATTTTGGTGTGATCCAATTGGAGGGATGCTTATCCCGTTTTTTGTTTGTACGATCCAATTGATGTGAATGTTGTGATACTTGGATCGGTGGGCACGTTCCGTCCCAATTTATGTATGATGTGGTATTTGGATAGGTGGGCACACTCTGTCCCAATTGATGTTGGATATGTTATTTGGATCGGTGCGTACGTTCCGTCCCAATTGATGTGGATATGTTATTTTGATCGGTGGGCCCGTTCCGTCCCGTTAGTTAGTTGTGTGTTTGCATGCTAGCTTATATGGTAACTATACTTGTGGTCCTGCTATGTTTTATAATCACAGTGAACTGGTTGCCTTGTGTGATATTGTGTGTCTTAAACCTATGAATCTCACCAACATTATGTTGACGTTTTTAAGCATCATTTTCAGGTGAGCATTCTAAGGATAAGATAGAAGGAAGCGACTAGAAGAGACTTTAGTTGCATTTGAGAATGAATTATCTATATGTTTGGATATGAATTTGTTTGACTTTGTTGAAGATACCTTTGGAGTTTTGTTTGGTTGTTATATTTTGGGGTATTGTCTGTACTTTGCTCTACTTATGTGCATGTAGTAATTCTCTATATAGACACCATGTGTTGTGATGATATCCATGAAGTTACACACTCGCGTTTCGCCTTAGCGAGGTGTGATATCAAGTGTGATGCCATAGTCTACGACAGCTTGTTTAATCCATAGTGCTTGTTGACATTCCTTTCCGGCATATTCGGTTTCGCTCGTGGAGATAGCTAGTGCCATTTGTTTCTTGGAGAACCAAGAAGTTAAGTAACAACCCATGAAGGTACAAATGCCACTAGTACTTTTTCGATCAACATAATCTCCCGCATGATCAGAGTCGTCATAAACTATTGTTTCTATGCCGGTCCCCTTAGGATACCATAATCCTAAGTGCATAGTGCCTTTAATGTATCGAAAGATACGATTAACCGCTTCTAGGTGAGAAGTTTTGGGATCTTCTTGGAAGCGGGCACAACGGCAAACACTAAACATGATATCGGGCCTACTTGCCATTAGGTATAATAACTTCCAATCATACCTCTATACTTAGTACTATCTACTGATTCACCCTCTTCATCTTTGGTGAACTTCGTGTCCGTAGCCATTGGAGTTTTCATAGGCTTAGCATGTTCTAATCCAAATTTCTTAAGCATTTCCTTAATATACTTAGATTGATTAAAGAATATTCCATCATCTAATTGTTTTATTTGGAGTCTAAGGAAGAAGTTAAGCTTGCCCATCATGCTCATTTCAAACTCGTCATGCATGAGTTTTGATAATTCATCACACATATCTTGACAAGTTGATCGGAATACAATGTCGTCAACATATATTTGGACGATTATGACGTTTGAATCTTTCTTAAGTTTATAAACATGCTCAGGGTACTCAAAGTCAATGAATCCTGGAGGTTGTGCTACATATACCTCCTCATTGATGAGACCTTTTAGGCATGCACTTTTCACATCCATTTGGAACAACTTAAAACCTAATGCACAAGCGTAAGTAAGCAATATCCTAATGGACTCTAGTCTAGCTACGGGTGCATAGATTTTTTCATAATCAATTCCCTCTTGTTGATTATAGCCTTGTGCGACTAACCTTACTTTGTTCTTAGATACAATACTCTGCTCATCAAGTTTGTTCCTAAAAACCCATTTGGTTCCTATTATGGTAACATTCTTAGGTCTTGGTACTAACTTCCAAACATTATTTGACTTAAATTGATTTAACTTTTCTTGCATTGCGATGATCCAAATTTCATCTTTCAATGCTTCTTTAATGTTTTTAGGTTCTATGATTGAGACAAAACAAAAGAAGTTACTTTTGTCTTGAGTTTGTGATCTAAGGGTTCTTTGGTTCAAGCTTCCTATGACGTTGTTTAAGGGATGATTCTTAGATTCCTTAATGTTGGTGTTTTCGTCTATTTCTATGGTTTCCTTTTTTGAGTTATGTCTAGGTTTTTCATATTTTCAACTATGGCGTTTTCTTCATCTAAATCATCATCTACCAAAGGTGATGTTTTAGGTGGGGGAGGACTCTCATAGAAAGTTTCACCGTTTTTTATTACGTTTCGAAAATTTACTTTTACAAGTTAGTTTTATGAAAATCTTTTGATTCGATCTTTATGTGATATCAACACAACGACTAATAAATACAATAACAAGTAAGTAAATAAAGATAAGGAAAGAAATGATTAAACCGGGACACGGAGATTTATAGTGGTTCGACTACGAAGCTCTCTCTTCGCCCTACTCCACTCCTTGACTCTCACACTCGAGAGTTTCACAAACACTATATCAACACGCTCCTTTATGGTGGAACAAACGTTACACAAGCGTACGCCAAGTTTAACGACACTAAGCGGAATGTCGAGTCCCAATCCTAGCTAGAACCAATCTACCAAAGCCCACGTGGCTACACACCTCGCACCAACACGATGGCATGAAAAAACACAACACACAATATGTGACTTGCACTCAAGTCCAATTACATACAAGAATCAAGATATAAGAATGGAGGTTTAGAAGAGATCCACAACAATGGTTTTGAGAGGAGAAAGACTTTTCTTCAACACTTCTTTTCTTAACTACCATGAGTGTTCTTCTCTTGCACTTTAGAGGAAGGATGAATGTGATCACTTGTAAACAACTTAGAACCCAGTAATGTGATCAAAGAAGACAATTTGGAATGAATTTAAGAATATAGAAAGTTTAGGTGCATAAGAGGTGAGATTTCAGAAAAAGAACAGTTCTGTATTTATAGGCGTCAGGAGAGAAGGGGACGGTCCCTTATATATGTCACAGTCCTTTATCGCTAAGGGACCGTCAGTCTATTTAAGGGACCGTCCCGACAGAGGCTCCTCTTTTTTTCCTGACGTGGTGAAAATTTATCTGGTGAAAAATTCCTATCGGTTTTGAGCGGGAAATATGGCTGTTACAAATTTGAAATTTGAATTCATTTTCTTAATAAAAACATTTCTTTTAATTATACAAAAATACTTTTGTAAAAATGTTTTGTGACATGAAAATGTGACGTTTTGATGAAAAATAAATCCTTTGATCACATACACAAGTTGGTAGATGTTTATACATACCTTAAGTGATGTCGAAGACGAAAACGAGTTTTCTTGATTAAAAACTTATTAGTTATAGTTTTACATAACGTGTATTTATATTTTGTGATTATCAAAACTAGTAGAGACCGAATAATGCAAATGACGTTTTTGACATTATTTGTATTAACACACACCTATGTTATCACGTGTAACACCCCCAAAAATGGATTGCAGTGGAAGTTAATGTCACTGGGGTGCTACTAAATTGGGTAACAACACAAAGTATCGAGAATGGATTTACGTTATCCTTTTTAAAGATAATTTACATTAAAAGATTAAATGAGTACAAAACATGCTTCAAGTGCGGAAGTACAAGGCCCATTCATTTAAGTAGTCCCAAATATAAAAGTAATCTATGACCCTGCCCTGCCAAGCGCCTCAAAAGTCAACAGCAAGGAGAGAAACCATACACTTGAGAAATACATGCTAAAAGTGTCAACACGAGGTTGGTGAGTTCATAGGTTTTATGTAAATGTAAGTAAGATGGAAGCCTTTTTAAGTAAAACCTCATGACAAGTATATGCTAACCTAATCCTGCTACAAGTCCTGCTTACACAAGACTTGTAACATCTTAGGTCTACATATAAATTCATACTGAGAAATATTTAAGTAAAATTCAAGCGCGGACCACAAGTTTTTCAAGAGTGATTTTAGAATACATATAAAATAAAGTTTAGTACAAGTGACCACTGCTACACCCACAGTGTCAAGAAAATATCAGAAAAGGAAACGATACAGTATAAAAGCATAAAGTAGTGAAGTGGACTGTAAACAAAGTATGTGAATATTACATCGAACATACTCAAGTAAAGTATATTGAGCTACTAAGTCATAAAATCAAAGCTTCGACACAGTTTGCGTGACCACAGAGTACGTTAAATTAAATTAAGCCCAAACAAATGCTAATTCCATACACTTGTGTCCCGACATGATATACGTCCGTTTGGTTGGCGCTACCAATGGTGGATGGGGGAATGGCAACCCCGATAGATCTATCTATATCAATCCCACTTCTCAACAAGAATTAACGGTCCATGAAGTGGGCAATAGGGGGATTCAAGTTCATAGGCTAATCCACATAATCATTTAAGAAAATAGGAACAGTTCATTCAAACTAAAAGTTGTACATGTTTATTACCCACTAAGTTTTGCAAAGGAGTAATAAGAGTAAAATTGGGGTTGAAACTCACATTTATGTCCAAGCACTTGTTTCAATCATAAAGTAATCCAATATGTAACTGTAATTAACATTCAAGTAACCGAACAAGTATTTAAGCAAAGCTCGTAAAGTTTTTGAGTAAACAAATCATGTGTTTAAGTAAATTGTGTAATGAATATAAGTAAAATAAGCATGTATTCTCCCCCCAAAAGTATTTCAAAACAAGTAAAGTAGGGGTCATGAACTCACCTCAGTATGTAGCAATGCAAGTAACATAAGTGATATAAAGTAGAAGAACATAACAATATTAAAATTAGTAATGCAAAATGGTATGAACTCGGCACGACGTAATAATGTTTATGATAGACCGGTTTTGTGTGAAACATGCAGTGGCAACTACTTTAGACCATAGATTTAATGGAAGTTTTGTAGAGGTGAGCATTGTTCTGGTAGCTTCTACTAATGTACGGTTTCATCTGATGAGTAATGCCTATTGAATCATAAAAGCTCTAAAGAGTCTGATTTTTTAACTCTGTTTCATTGTCAGTATGCACAATTGGGGCTGTTGCTAGTAAACCAACTTGCATTCTTTTGAAGAACTTGATGCTTATATCGGGTGTTTCAGCTTTAGAGGTAAGAAAGTGAACACTAGTGTAACATTAGTTGTCATCCACAATCACCGATATATATATTTCTTCCCATTTCTATTGGCAACGAGCATTGGTCGATAGAAATCCATATGCAATAGATGTAAAGGTGCAACGAAACAATTTTCGGTTTTGGATTTTAGTGTTGCCTGTGTAATTTTTCCTAATTCACATGATGAGCAATTATGATCTTTCTTGAATGATAATTTGGACAATCCTTTGACTAGGTTGTTGTACGTAAGGTTGTTTAGCATTCAGAAGTTCAGATGTGAGAATCGATGAAGCCAGAGCCAGTCTTTTGAGGATATTTCTTTGACGAGCAAACAAATTAGTTTGGATTAGGTTATTTCTAAGCAATTTGGTATAGCTTCGAATCCCGTGAGCCTTTGAGAATATCAACGCCGTCAAAGAGTACGAACAATACACTAGTGTTTTCTGAAAGAAACTTCTAAACCGCTATCACAAAATTTTCCTATGTTGAACAAATTATGACCTAGCCCTTCAACCAAGTATACTCGTTGAATTGTGACTTTTTCATGAATGAGATCACCATAGCCGGTAATTTGGCGATGTGATCATTCCCAAAATGCACTATACCCAAGAATTTAGCCACAAAGTTCTTAAGCAGTACCTTGTTTCCTGTCATATGTCGGGTGCGCCCCTAATCAAGGTACCAGAGGCAAACTTGGACAAGCTGCACATCAAAGCAATAAACATAAAATTTGGAACCCGTTGATAAATGTAACAGCCCACTAACTTCCCTTTAGGTTAGAAATGCCTTACTAACTTAACTTAGGCCCTCAATAAGCACAATCTAGGTTAGAAATGCCTATAGGATTTTCCCGAGCTAAATGTTTGCTTTATTATATCCTTATGACCTAACTAACCTCTAGACAAGCTCACGTATTCACATATGCCAACCACCACTATTTTACTTGAAGTAAACATCCCGGTATGTCCAGTTAAGGTTACAAACATATTTTCACTAAGTAAACTATGACTCTAGTACACTGTGCTTATCTGAAAACCCTAATTGCACCTATGTGTTTACATTTAGCTTTAAAACCCTAAATGCCTATCTAAACTAACTTAAAAGTATTTAAAACTTAAGTATAAGTTACAATAGCTATCTTACGATATATTAGACTCCCTAAACCATAGTACAACACCCTAGAACTTAGGTATAAGTCACATAAGCATAAAACCATAACTAGGTCACAACTTCCCGGAAACTAGGTCTAACTTTCTCAAATCTTTACCATAAGTTACCACCACTTAGTATAAACCCCCTAGGACTTAGTATTAGTCACTAGACACTCATAGGACACCAAATGAGGTACCAAACCCTAGGAAAAACCCTAAACTCTTTTTATGTAGAAACTAGGATAAAACTATACCCAAAATCTAAAACCTAGCTACTATACTACACCTTAAGCACCTTAAACACCTCAAGCACCTTTCCTAAGGAGGTGTGTCACCTCCTTGTCACCCTTTCTTCCCAAACCGCATCTCTTGGCTCTCTACCACCACAACCGGCCTATGGCGCCCCCTAACTACACCATAGCTGATCCTCATCACCACTTGGACTTGACACACCACCCAATAGCTCAACTTACTCGAACTCCCCCCTCCTCGACACCTAGCAGCACCTATGCGTGCTCGCTACTCCTACGTGTAGAAAACTAGATAACATCACAAACACGTTCATACTTGTGGTTTTGGTTCGTTACATATAAGAAAGAAAAGAAAGAAATGTAGAGAGAGAAAGTTAGAGAGAGAAAGAGGTGAAGCCTTAAAGAGAAAACCAAAAAAAAGAAAATGAGAATACGAGAGAAGGCTTACCCTCTCCAAGGATGGAGAGGGTATTTATATGTACATGGGTTTTGCCACTAGGGCGTGCCACTTGGGCTGCAGATCAGGTATACAGTGGGTAAAGACCCGTCCTTCTTCCGCGAACTAATCTACTTCTAAACTATGTTTAACTAACTATTGTAACTACTACGAGCTAAACAATGCTTAATCATATCTGGGGTGACCGAATCTTTCTTATACAAAAAGCGTATTCCTAACAATCTCCCCCTAAGGGAGGTCACCCCTGGAAAAATTCTTGAATTCTTGCATTGAGATCTTTGTAGATTTTTGTAGCTCATAGTTGTTGATTCTTCATTGATAAACGACTCAAGATGACTTCCTTGATGTACATGATGATCTTTTGACTTTGCTCTTCGCTCTTCATCCATATAATTAGCATCAAGTCATCTTTGAGTGTATGTGTCTCTTTGTGATGTTGTGATTGTCTTTGTGATGTCATGCTTACACTTTTCTGGATCATGATCTTCTGAATCAGAGTTGTGGAAGCATAGTCGAAGCCCATTCCTTGATCATGATGTCTTTATATTTGTGGTTGAAGTGTAAGCATGATATGATGAATCTGCATCTTTTCAGCAATCGGCATCAATCGTCAACTTCTTTGTCTTTGGTGTGATTACGCCTTTCCAACATGCTCATACATCTTTGTTGAGTAGATCTTCACAGTTGACCAGTTCTGACGACTCCTTTTAGACGTTGGTATGAGCATGTGGAACTAGAGTGATGGTGGTGAACATGGTAAGTTTGGTATGTTGAGCTGCATAAAACTTTGTTAGTAATAAACATACCGGCACTTACAGGCTTGGACTTCGAGATCATCAACAGCATAGGGTGAAGACTTTCTCTAATCCTTACCAAGGCCATTCCTAATCGGATGCCCCCGAAAGGGCTTTCACTGACATACCGAAGTACACCAACGATTAGGTGAGTCGCTAGAGATCACCCCACAACTGTAGACCTTTTGGAACACCACCGTACACACTAAGCGTAATCCACAAGAGATTACCGAAGTGACCTGCTGTCAGGGCTGTTTGATGTTGACCCTGGCAGGAGTTTCCACTCAATCATTGGGAAATACTTATGTATATTCCCTCATAAGTGTTCTTGGCAGATTGCTAAGATCTGCGTAGGACTCAAAATATTACATCTGGTGTCCTTAATGTTGAACAACCAGTGTAGAAGTATTAAGTGTTCCTATGAGATCTTTTGATGCATCTCTTGGCTCTAGACTCGATAANGAAATACTTATGTATATTCCCTCATAAGTGTTCTTGGCAGATTGCTAAGATCTGCGTAGGACTCAAAATATTACATCTGGTGTCCTTAATGTTGAACAACCAGTGTAGAAGTATTAAGTGTTCCTATGAGATCTTTTGATGCATCTCTTGGCTCTAGACTCGATAAGTGCATATTTGGTTATCCTATTCGGAGACTAGGGAGGGGTCTCCTGTTTCAATATCAACTAGCTCTAAGAGACAAGTCGATAGTTTACACCAGTTCCCCGTGAGAATGAAACAAGCTCTTTTAAGAGAACTTGAGTGGCTGGGAGGTTTAGTGCAGTGCGTCACTGGGTCCATGACGTCTTTATCTTCAATACCGATGTTACCTTGGCAACAATCAGTAGCATATGAATTGAACCCGGTTTCTGCCCTAAGGTTGAATAATTGGAGGGCTATTTCTTTTCACCCTTTCTCATTTCATTTCTTTTTAATTCTTCAATCCCTTCAGTGCTTACCGAGACTTCATTACTAGAACCTTGTTGGGTTTGTTCCAGTCCTAGCTAAGTCTCAGTCGGCACTCTTCCCTTTCTCACTTTTCTTCTTTTTTCAATCGTTCCTAAGGACTTCTAATCTATCTATTGGATTGTCCCTGGGAAGATCCCTCCGGTTCTGGTGGATCATGGGAACATATACCTAACCTTACCATCCTTATAACTCCATGCTTTAAATTAAAGTGGTCGTTCTTTTGGTATCTTTCCACAATCGCCATATAACCAAATCATTGAAAATTCTCTCAAAGTGTTTATGATTAAGAAACACATTTTGTTAACACTTTGAGAGTTTTATCATTTTTAAAATGCTCCCCCCTAACATGTGCCCATAGGAGGTAGAAAGAAATTAGCACATGTCGGGGTGAGTTGCACTTTTTGAATTGATCTACTCTTAATAGACATATACCCTAGGGACACGTTTACGTTGCTTAGTTAAAGGGATCCATTATCAGCTTTTAGGTGATAACTAGCCCTAATAACTAACTTGATGTTGTTAACATTCCTTGAAAAGGAAGTTAGACCCGTCAAAGTATACCTCTAAGAAGAGTTTCTTGAAACGGTACTTTCTACTTGGACCAGTCCTTTTCGAGACACGTTTACATCACTGGTAAACCAGCTTGAAATTATTACCCGGTTAGGACTAGTCTTTTCGATTCACGACTTTACATGTTTCTTCAATTCATGAGTCAAATTCTGAGTCATAATCCATTCACGGTTTCTACTTGATTTTGTAAAATCCCGCGAAAGACTCTTAGCCACTTGCTCCCCCTCAATATGTGCACATTGATTGATTCAATTTTTTAAAAGTTTTAACATTTTGGCACATACGGGTGAGCTTACATTCGAGATCATTTATTCATCATTATTAAACACTTGCTCTCCCTCAATATGTGCTTTGTTTATAATCCAAAATCTTTAAAATTTTAGCACATATGGGAGCGAACTTTTGAGTCCAAAAAACATCTTTACAAGTCCAAAAACATCACATTTAATTACTTGCTCCCCCTTAATATGTGCTTTGATTAAAATCCAAAATCTTTAACATTTTAGCACATAAGGGAGCGTTCTCGTAAGTCTGAAAACATTCTTTTTAGTTCCAAAAACATCACTTTTAAATCAGTTTTCGTATTTAAATCACATTCTCTCCCCCGATCATAAAATTTCAAATCTTTTGAGATTTTGTGATCCCAATTGATTTAAATGATTTTTCGAAGAAACTTTGGAGAGACATGTGATACGTTTTAAACGTTTAATGATTTTGAGACACTTTTCGGTTTTTCACTGTTGCTGGTGCACAAAGTTTTTAAAGGTGCAGAAATTTTGAGCAAATACGCTCCCCCTCAATTAATGGCCCGTTTTCAATTTTTAACGTTTAATAGCCATTAAAATGAGTGGAAACGTATTCGAGAAAATTTAAGACCGATGGCCACCTTGTACACCACAAAATCTCTTGTGAAGAATTTTAGAAGAAAGAGATTTTGGGAAAAGAAGACTTCTCTTCTTTTACTAGAAAGGTTGCACTGAAGCGTACAACTTTTTAGATAATCCGCACACAGTGAAAACATGGTAACGTGTTTTTCACGGATTTTGAAAACCGGGTTGCTATCTGAAGTAATAGCAAACCTTAATTTTAAGCGCGGGTTGCAGTTTGAAATAACTGCAAGCCATTAAGGCATGTTTTGAAAACATTTTGAACTACTGACGATGCCAGAAGACATGCCTAAGAAACAAACTATTTTTGGTATTTTTGAGTTTTTCTTATTTTTATGGTTTTTATAGGTTTTATATTTTTGTATTTTTCTTTTCTGGGTTTTAATATATATATATATATATATATATATATATATATATATATATATATATGTAAGGATATGTGAAGTGAATCAGTTACTCCTCAATATCTTCCTGAAGACTTTTGAGTGACTCAGGAGAAATGCTCTTCATTCCAAGACGTGGGAGAATGAATTGAAACCTTTCTCTAGGAAGTGCCTTTGTAAAGATATCAGCCAGCTGAAATTCCGTCGTCACAAAGTAGAGTTCCACAATTCCTTTTTCCACTTGTTCTCTGATGAAATGATGTCGAATATCAATGTGCTTTGATCTTGAATGCTGGACGTTGTTGCAGCAAAGAGCAATGACACTCTTGTTATCACAGTACATCAGAACCTTGTTGTATACAAAGCCATAGTCTGATAATTGAGACCTCATCCAAAGAATTTGAGCACAGCAAGAAGACATGGCAATGTATTCAGCCTTTGTGGAGGAGATCGACGTACTCATTTGCTTCTTTGATGACCAACTAACCAGTTTATCTCCTAGAAATTGAGCACCGCCCGAGGTACTTTGACGAGTATCTTGACACCCCGCATGATCAGCATCAGAGTAGGCTGTGAGAGCCATTGCAGTGTCTTTAGGATACCAAAGGCCCATGTGAATTGTTCCTTGAAGGTACCTGAAGACTCTTTTGACAGCTTCTAAGTGTTTCTTAGTAGGTTTGGATTGATAACGAGCAACCATGCAGACAGCAAATAAGAGATCAGGTCTGCTGGCTGTGAGATACATCAATGATCCGATCATGCTACGGTATTTGGTTTGGTCAACAAGTGCTCCTTCAATATCCTCATCAGCTTAGTTCTCTCAACCATTGGAGTATCAACAGATTCACATGATTCAAATCTAAATTTCTTTAGTATTTCACTGGCATACTTGGATTGATTGATGAAGATACCGTGTGGGTTTTGAGAAATCTGAAGCCCCAAGAAGAACGGCATTTGCCCCATCATGGACATTTGGAATTCAGTACTCATTTCTTGTGCAAACCTATCACATTCTAGTGGATCGGCAGATGCGAAGATAATGTCATCCACATAGATCTGAACGTGGAGACGATGCTCTCCCAACTTTCTAGTGAACAAGGTAGGATCGACAACACCCTTGGTGAATTGGTTGGCTAGAAGAAATTTGGACAGTGTATCATACCATGCTCTGGGTGCTTGTTTAAGACCATATAGTGCCTTCTTCAAGCGATAGACATGATTAGGGCGTTCAGGATCAACAAACCCCTCTGGTTGACTTACATATACTACTTCCTTTAAGTGTCCATTGAGAAAGGCAGTCTTCACATCCATTTGGTATACAACCATGTTCTGACTGGCTGCATTGGCAAGGAAGATTCTGATGGCTTCAATTCTGGCAACTGGTGCGAATGATTCCTCAAAGTCGATGCCTTCTTCTTGTCTGAACCCTTTGGCCACTTGTCGAGCTTTGTTCTTTAACATTTCACCATATTCATCAAGCTTCACTTTGAAGATTCATTTGAGGGCGATAATCATTACACAGTCGAGAGGGAGCACTAATTCCCAAACATCTAGTCTGTCAAATTCATGGATTTCATCCTGCATTGCAGTGAACCAGGACATTTTAGTCAACGCTTCTTTATAATCCTTTGGTTCGACTTTGGACAATACGTTGCTAATGAAACACCATAAAGCATCTGTGGCAAGTTGTCGTCGTGTAGATACCGGCCTAGATGGGTTACCAATGATGTTGTCAATCGGGTGATCATTTGTCCATTTCCTGATATGCTCATGAAGTTGATGACTAGGAATTGAAGTAGCAGTGTTGGAATCTTCTGAGGAGGTTGCCAAAGTAGATGGTTCAGGAGCAAATATGTTGACAAAAGGTTCATCAGGTGGTTGAGTAAAAGGATTCACTTCAAAGGTGTTATCAGATGCTTCTTCTTGAGGAATTGAAGAGTGTTGATCTGAGTGATTGGTATGACTAGATGATGGAGCATTCTGACTAAGAGAAATGGAGATGGAAGGCCTGTTTGTGGGTTGAGGTTCATCATTAGCA